>JAXASZ010000518.1:0-71836 GCA_038407095.1 Ceratocystis destructans
ATAGAGAATAAAGAACTATTCAGTGAAGAAGTATTAATCAAAATGCAATATTGAAAAGTGAAGATAAATGTATAGAAAGAATTAGAAAAATGAGTAGAATTGTGGGGTAGGTAAGATAAATTGAAGTAAAGCCTGCCAAATATTTACACCATAAAAAGGACGGAAATAAAAATATTAAACTAACTCGAAATAAATCCAGTAATAAGTTCCACGCTCACACCAACATCTTTGTTCATACCCGTCAAAAACTGCCCCAGGCATCACTTTAGGCTTTGATTCTGACTCCTGTCCTATTCTTTCTTATACCATCATAGCTCCTCCAGGTCAAGCATTGGTTATACTATTCAAGGCAGACTTCCTGCTGGTCTTTCCTGCTCCCTGCGTGAAGGTCACCTTGTTTCTCCTTTTTGGCATACTAGGGACATCGCCCATCAAAGCTTCCCCTTCAAGTCAGCCTTCGCTTCCATTTTCCTATATCTTTCATCACTTTTGCAATACCGGCAACTTCTCGTATCTTGGCAATGCCACTGCATCTCATTTACCCAGCACTCCAAGCTCATTGACGGCCAATCACGATAGTTTCCACTACCTGGTATCAGCCATTTTTTTATCTATAAACTCACCAATCTTATCGCCCTCTCGTCGTCTACCTCTACTGTTCTCACTGAGCTCCCCTCACGATCTATATCTTGTCCGGTCCAAGCTCCCTCCTCCCCCTTCAAAAATACTCTCACAGCATAACAATGTCGGTAAGGCTGGCCTTCGATATTATTTGCCGATTTTGCCTTGTCTAGACCACGTACTGACAAATAGACCCCTCCTTCTTTTGCGCTGCTAATTAGACTGCAAAAGCTCAAAATTACTTGGCTCTTTTAGAGACCGCTCGATGCGAAGGCAACTGGTCTGCAGTGCCCGAGCTTGTGCGCAAAGTGCGGAAGCATGCGCCTGAACGGGCTTGTAGGTAGCCCTCTACTGCCCTATATTTAATTGCCGTCCAAGGCTCCTCATTCTAACAGTATCCCCCTGATATAGGCCTTACACTTGCAGCGTTGACGGAAGCCCAGATCGCCGAAGCTACTCAAAGCTCTACAGAAAACTCAACACCTACTTCTGATACCCTCCAAGTCGCCCAGCAATTGCCCAAACTTGTCGAGGCCATCGAAAACGAATCAACATACCCCCAAGATCGTTTCCAGGCCACTATTTGCGCAGGATGGCTACACTGGGTTGTTGGTGAATACAGCCTTGCGGCTCTACGGCTCCCGAATCGGATCGACGAAGATTACCCCTTACTACAAAACCCATCTGAATGGACCACGGTATGTGCCCTCAAAGCGGCCTATCTAAAGGGAAACTGTGCTGCGCGCACCAGCCAACCCTTAGATGCTCTCGCCGTCTTTGAGACTGGCCTTGCTGCCATGGATGGTGTTTGGGGCGCCGACAAGCAGCCTCGCCGGCAGCTGCGATACTGGGCCGAGCTTTTTCTTTCAGAATACAGCATGCTTAGCAGCCAAGTGCTGAACCGACAAGAAAAGGCTCTTCAGGACCCCAACTCATTATCCGGCTTCCGTTCATGGTCGCGTTACTGGGAATCGTTGGTTGGGCCTGTCATCGGTGGTCAAGGCTTCCGGGGTTCTGTGCCTAGGAGGAGAATCTGGTACGAGTACTACGTCGCGCTAAGCAATATCCTCGAACTAGACCTCCCCTTGCCAATGGCCCACGCCAAACCCATCAACGAGATATCACCCCGCACCCAGCTTCGCATAGAACTCAAAAAGGCCGAGTCTGCCTACGAGGCGCTGTTATTGGACGAAACCCAGTTCCCCAAGGCTGACGAGGAGCGCGAAGAGGTTGAGGCCTTTGTACAACTAGCCATGAAAAACTGGTCGATCCTATGTGGCCGTGGCTGGAAGGAGGCCGACCTTGGCCAGGGCGGCCGTGCAAGCATCAGCCGTGGTGTTTTGGATATCCTCTACCGGGCTGCTACCAAGACGTATCACAGCACCGCAATTTTGAGACATCTAGTTACCGTGCACCTAGCTGTAGCAGAGTTTGATATTGCCTTTAAAGCCTTTGATTCGTACATGGAGGTCGTCAAAAAGGCCAAGGCCCGTGTTGAAAAAACTGGAGTGGCCGAACCTAGCTTGGACGATGATAATACGGTCCTCAAAACCATGAGCCAGGCCATTGTTGCCCTGTGCCGTTATGGCGGCGCTTCTGCCATTGAAAAGGCTCATGATCTTGCTCGTGAGCTTGAAGACATCATGGCACATCTGCCTCAACTTCAGCCAGCTTCGGAGGTTGCCACGCCCATTGAGCCCACGCACGACACCGGGATACACACAAAGGTCGCTGGTGATACTCTAGCCTTTGCTTGGCAAGCTATTGGCCTCGCTCATGCCAGCTGGTCAAGAGTGACTCCGGATGCTCCGTCACGCACTGAAATCCAGGCAAAAGCCATCCGCAGCTTGCGCAAGAGTCTTTCTCCTGCATTTGGTCGTAGCAGGGACGTGCAGAGTCTGTACTCTTTGGGGCTGCTCCTCGCTGAGCGCCGAGACATTGGGGCTGCCATTGAAGTGGTCAAGGCAGCGCTTGTGTCAACCAAATCCCAAGAGCCAAATGCCGCTCTGGTATATGGGCCATATTGGCAAGAACGTGCTTTCATACCTGTGTGGCATTTACTTGCCCTTCTACTGAGCGCTCGGCAGGATTTCATGATGGCTGCCCGTGCCTGCGAAGGGGCGTTTGAGCAATTCAAAGACCCATCTGTGCTTTTTGGCAGCCAACAGGTCTTTCATAGCGAGCATCTGAAAGCCCAGGCCACTCCTCAGGCTTCTTTTGGGCTTGTCGATGATTTGGATGACGCTGAGCGCGAAGCTATTCTAGAGGTCAAAATGACACAATTAGCCCTAATTGAGCTTCTTGAAGGCCCCGAGATTGCAGTAAATGCCAGCTATGAGCTCATCACACTGTACTCTCGTCTCTTTGGATCGACTGCTTCTACGCCCAAGACATCTCTACAGCCCCCGCCCGCCCCGATCCCCCCTAAGAGTTCTTCCGGCACCGTCCGTAGTTTTAGAGGAAGTATCTTTGGCTCTCGTGCAGCAAAGTCTCCCTCGCCGGCGGTAGGTGCGACAGCACTGTCTGTTGACGTGGCCTCGGCTGAATCCCGGCCACTAAGTACCCTTCCTGGGACGCCTGATCTTGTCAGCAACGGGATGAGCTCGCCTACAGGCGCTCCAACGCCGGCTATTCAAATCACAGCCGAAAAGAATGGCAGCGCACAGCGGTCAACATCGGCAAAACCCACAGGTGGTCGGTCTTCTCGTCGTAGCAGCATCCGTAATCGAGATAGAAGCGCCAGTGGTGGTGGCAAGCGTGCCTCATCAAGTGGCCCAAACTATCGCAACGTGCCGGATGGTGAGGTCTTCTTTAGTCCCGAGGGAAATTTATCCTCTGATGCATTTGCGCTCACCTCTCGTCCGCAGGCATCTATAGCTTCTGCCTTTGTTCGTCGTCAGAACGTGGGCTCACTGGATACATTCATCGCTACCAAGGCAAAGGGCCTAGATCACTTGGTAGACCATGCTATTGATGGCGTCTTCTCGCTGCCACCACCGCTCCCGCCAATTGTCTTCTCTAAAGATGAGGAAAAGCGCCAACGAAACGTTATTCTTATTAGACTGTGGCTTATGGTAGCAGGATTCTACAGGCGGGCTGATATGATTGAAGATGCAAAGGGCGCCGTGGCTGAGGCACAGAAGCTGGTTCAGACCCTTGAGACTGGGATAACAAATGATGTCACGGGCTCACTAATTCCCAAGGTACCAAAATGGGCGGAGAAGAGAAGCGTGGATGAGCTATGGGCAGATGTATGGGCTGAGTTTGGCAATATCTCCCTAACCAATGATGCTCCTCTTGATGCCCGCAGAAATTTCGAGTCGGCCCTCACGTATTTCCCAAATCATGCTGCGGGCATTGTCGGCCTGTCCAACATACTTCTAGACATTTACACTGAAGATCTTGTTCCTGTTTCCCACGAGCCTTCCTCTCATGAGAGCTATTCCCAATCTCACAGCTCGGTCACAATCAATTCGGAACTGCGCTCTAACTCGTCTAAAAATAAGGACACATCATCACCCCTGACCAATGAGCCCCTAGGTCTCGGTCCTAATCGTCCCATCAGACCACCAGCCTCCTTCTCTAATGCCGAAAGCGAAGCTAACCTAGCTTCCGAGTCCTATCCAGACTCCAAGCACGCTTCGACGCTTCCGCACAAGTACTTCTCGCCTGAGCCGCGACCCTTGTCACTCCCTTTGATCGACCGGCTAGCGGCACGTGACCGCGCATACGGGCTGCTATCGGCACTGACCAAGTGCGGCTCAGGCTGGAATAACTCGGAGGCGTGGTTTGCGCTTTCGCGTGCGTACGAGGAGAGTGGGCAGCCAGAGAAGGCCAAGGATGTTCTCTGGTGGTGTGTTGATTTGGAGGAGGGTCGGGCCGTACGCGAGTGGTCTGTGCTGGGCGACGACGGATATATTCTGTAAGGCGGATGAGTAGCCTGAGACTCCTAATGCCCTCTTGGGGTGTGATTAATATGGAAGTAAATCTGCTTATTTCAAGATATACCTACCTGCTAGTTTGCCATACAGCCTGCAACGTAAACTATTATATACACATATAACATTCAATAGAATACACTACAATTTTCTGAAACTAAATCATTATAACTTGTACTCGAACGGCTCCAGACCTTGGGCGCCAACTTCCACCATAAACACTGCCCCTCCAAGCTCCATGCTCTTTTCATCCCCGCTATCCTCGTCAGCGGCCGTTGTGATGAATAGCTTTGAGCCAACGAATTGCACGCAAGTGACATTACGCGTGGGCAAATGCACCTCGCCTACGACCTTGCCATTTGGTGTAATCTTCAGAACCTTACCCTCGCCGTAAACCGCATGCCACATGTTCCCTTCTGTGTCAATACGGAAGCCGTCAGGCTCGCCCTTTCCCCCATGGGTATAGAAGATACGCTGGCGGGAATAACTGTGTTGCGTGACGTTGTAGTTAAATGCAAAGACCTGGCGTGCCGACGAGTGCGTAAAGTACATAGTTGAGTTGTCGGGTGACCAGCCAATGGTGTTGGGTATGGTAATAGGCAGCGACGAGAGATGCCGCTCACGCTGGCCATGAGCGTATGTTATCAGCCCGCCTTTGGTATATCAGTGACTACGTCAGTGATTCGGTCTGCGTATATGCGAAAGTGCCGTCTGTTTATGGTTATGCAAGGGATGCTATACTACTTACCTTCTGGGCGGAAATCACCCTGACCGAAGTCGGTCATATATCCCAGCCAGAACCGGCCATCTGGACCAACTGCACCATCGTTTGGCCGCAGCCGCTCGTTTTTCTGCTCCGTTAGTGGCGCCAGATACTCCAGTTCACCAGTTTTGCGATGCAGCTTTGCTAGGCCATGCTTCGCACCGACCAAGATTGTCTGTGCTGGGTCAACGCCGGCGATATCCGCAGTCACTGTCACTCGTGTGGCAAGCGGGAGAGTTGTCATGGTGTTAGTAGCGATATATACTGTATGCAGACAGTTGCCCTTGATGTCGACAAAGCGCACTGAGTTGGTGGCGGACTCGTAGTATGGGCCTTCGCCAAGCTGGCAACGCAGCTCGGGCAGGAAGGAATCAGTAACAGTCCAGACATGCATTTTATGAGCTTATATCTCCCATTTACTGCGAGCTCCAGCTAAATAAATGATTGCGCCGTGAGTATGTCTCTGTAGTAGGCAAAATGGCCGAGTATGAAAGTCTTGGAAGCCGCGAAGTTATTTCGCCATCAAAGGAAGGAATGAACGGAAAGCGGGGCTTGCTAGCCAGGGAAGCAGTTTCCTTTGAAGTGAGAAATCTACACTACACAATTAGGGAGGCTATTGCCAGTTTTGATTCAAGGACGAACCCCCGCAGAAATATGTCGCTACTTACTTAGTGGAGCACTTGCAGGATGACGACTTACTGGCATAACGAAGACATGCTTCAGTATCCTTTAGGTTTTAAGAGACTTTGTTCCATATATTATATATTTACTGTGCTTCTGAATATCACTACCCCGACCCCGACGACATTACCTAGTTAGTTTAAAGTCAATATGTTGCAGCTTTTGCATGTTTATACAACCCTACATCACAAGACATGCGGCTCTTCCTGTATATCTAGCTATCCAAGCCCCAAACCCCAAGTATACTACTCTGTTGGCGGCCATCCGCCTGCACTGCGACCGAGCCATCACCACTATTCTCACCAACATCTCCAGGGCCTTCTTGAAGTCTGCGCAGTCTTTGGGCCAAAAGTCCAACAGCAAGCGGCCCAACTATGGTGCACAACACCACAGCCCAAGTGACAACTAAAAATATCTGTGAGATTGAATGGCTTTCATCAGGGCCATCTGTATGTGAAGCCTCAAAGATGCCTTGGCTCTCAGCGAGCGAGGATATCAGAAAGCCAATTTCCCCTCTGGCAACCATGCCACATCCGAGCAGAGAGGCCGGATACAGAGACAGTGGTCGTTGGCCCGCAGGAGAAGTATGTCTATACGACGGGCCGCTTCTTTCGCCCCTTTCTCTAGATACCTCTTCTTCTTCGCCTGTGTGGGCAGCCACGCCACTCCCATCCTTCTCAACAGGACTTCCAGCTTGCGAAGGGGGGCTAGCTTGGGTATTTGCATCAACAGCTATGTTATCTGGCTTTTCTACTTTTGGCGATAAGCAAGTCGATAGCGACCATACCTTTTTCATCTGGTGTCTGGTTGTGTGTTTGAAGGCGCTAGACAGACGGCAGAAGGTGTGGGGCAGAGATATCCGCACCAGCCATAGGCCACAGGCAATCTTCCCCAAAACCATTAGTATGGAGTAAACGACTCCCTTCCATACCACGGTTCCAGAAAACATCTTCGTTATAGGTATCGAGAATCCAATGGAAGCCTACAGTCACCGCATGGGTATACATTAGCTGCATGTTTAGTCTCTAGTTGGATCGTGGAGACAAATAGCATAAAAGAAAAAGAGCAAAGAATTTGTAACTCACAAAGAAGAAGGGCCTTAAGACCCGATTCACGGCTCCCGAGTAGTAGATTTCGTACGCCTGCAAGCCGCTGAGTCCCTCTACTACTCTATTGCTATGTCTTTGCTCTCCTTCCGTGTGTGCCTTCGGCTCATGGCAAGAAACTTCCGTATCCCACCAAGTCACACAAACACCCCCGATATATGCAGCATAAAGAACCGATGTGCCTGCATACCCTGCGCCTGCTACAAGCCCTAGAAGAACAAGTGTGTGGATCATCACCGCAGCTTCCGGGCGCTCCAGAGCCTCTTTTATCAGTAGCGGCATGTTTTTCTTTTGTCTGTACAAGTTAATGCGGGTCGTAAGTGGCTTCACAGCCCAAACGCAGACAGCAGGGGCAAGGACTGCAAATCCCATAGAGACCAATACTGGTCGGAGAACACTAGATACCGATAGCCCAACGCCGGGGGAGGAAGACTGGCCCAGACTTGAGATAACCTGCACCATTACTAGCCCTACCACGTCGTCCAGCATTGCTGCGCTAGTGAGAATAACCCCCAATCGCGTATGAGCAAGACCACTAGAGCGCAACAGCGTAAAGGTCGTCCCAAGACTGGTTGAGCATAAAGCGGCCCCTGCGGCAAAACACTGGAGGCTAGTTGCGTTAAGCAGAGTTTTGAGAACAAAAGAGAAGCCAATTGGAAGGGCAATCCCGGTGAATGCCACGCCTAACGAGAGCCAAAAGTTTGCCTTCAAAGCCGATAGGGAGGTTGATAGTCCGCCTAGTTTGCCTCATAGTTAGCAACGCAGTATCTTGGAAAAGAGAGGGGCGGCATTTTCATAATCGCACTATGGCCTAAACGCCTCACCTTCATACACCATCAGAATCAAGCCTAAATATCCAAGCTGCACAATCGTCGTCTCAATTGTGTCATCTAGCCACTTCACGCCAGGCGTACCCCACGTGATTCCCAAAGCTATCTGTCCTAATAGCCCGCAGTATGCCAGTTTATCAATTGCAGAGTTCAGGACATTCAATGCGATCAGAAGCGATGCTTGTGTCAGCACCGTGGCGATGGTAGGTTCATGATAGGGCAATGCTGCCGTTACAGTAGTGCTATGGGTAGCAGAGGTTTCCATGCTACTCATGGCGAGCGCAATTATGAATGATATTGTGGATAGAATCGCAAATTAACAATGATTGCTTGTGTCCTCTGTGCAGTCGCTTATGATTTGCGTTGTTAGTCAAAGCCAAACAAATGAAATGAAGCCCCCTAATTATAACCTTAGTCTAACCCTAGTGCTCGGATATCACGTGGCTCTCTGCGTGTAATAAACAACCAATGAATAGCCGTCGTTTACGCTCGCATATGCATGTTTATTCTAATTCGCCATACCGCAAACATACCCAATCATACGCGTACGACACTATGTGATGTGATAGGCATTACGGGAGAGCCCCGAGTCTGACCTGTCCAATAATAAGCAGCCATTAATCTTGTGATAGCCAGTACGTTGCTATATACTGTAGCATGCACACCATACCATACGCACATGTGATGTGATATGTTCTCCCCCTAGGAAGCACAGATGCCTGTGTCAAGGAAGTATGAGTTGGTGAGGGGTGTGGAGGATCCTGAGACCCTTTTCCTTCCAATGTTTCGTCCGACTAGATTTCTAGGCGTTGCAACCGAGATTTAGTATCTCAGGGAAGGATTGGATTGGTGATAGCCAATGACGCTATGGCAGTCCGAAAAGCTCGCCCGAAATTTGGGGGACAAGACAAGCCAGCCATGAGGGCGGGGGGTGTCTGTCGCGAGTCACACTCGTATTGCCGCCTTGATTTCACATGAGAAGAAACTATAGAATTTCAAGGAGGGCAAACAAGAAGAAACAGGGGGAAAAAACGTAACGCCTAATCGTGGGAAGAGAGCGAGAGAAGACATGAACTGAGTCCCGACTGGCTATAGAAGCATACCACATGCGCAATGAGCGAGCAGATAGCGATGTTATGCTGCTATTTACCCTAATTGACTGAATGGCCTGTCCATAGCCAGCCCAGGCGAGCTGAAGAACGGGCCCCTGGCTTGGCCAATAACTTTTGAAGAGATCTTGACAACAGTATCATCCCTATCCTTGTCCCGTGTTTAAGCGTTGCTAGCGCCTAGGCCAGCGAGACAAGCTTAGTTGACAGATTATGATGGCTATTTGTCTGCTTCCAAAAAGCCCCAATGTCCCCCTCCTTTGTCCATGTTAAATGAAGGGCAAGGGGAATTGCATCAAGAGAAACCCTTTTTTGTTTGTTTCTTTTACTCAATCACGGGGCTAACTGCTCGTATGATCAGCCTAAACAGGGCCCTCTTGTTCTTCTTTCACATGTGCCACCAAACGGTACGTCAAAAGGTTTAGCGAGTTGAGCATTTCTCGCTTTGTATCTGAATAGCAAGAGAGACAAAGGCCAAGAATATAAGCAGTGCCAAGAGAAGAAATCAAAGTGCAAAGGCCAAAGTGCTAAGAGTCAAAAGACCAATGTCGAAAGATCCTCTCTGACTCTCACTCCCACTCTCACTCACACTCTCTTCCTTCTCTCTATCCACTCCTTACAAGTCAGGGCTGGATATAACGGCGAGAGATGGACGTATCATAGAGTGGAATATATCCTCACTACATCATAGAGTCACAATGCACGAAGGCGTAGCATGTAACATCATATATGTACGTAGGGCACCATATGTACAACATACATGTGTGCACACACATGTACATTCATAGTCAAGATGTCCCTGTGCATGTGCCTCCATGTCTATAACTACCTACGTGCCTGCTTACGTCTATGCGTCTTGCAGCTTGCCGAGAAAACAAGCGCGTAGTTGGGGGGAAGAGATACGCAGAACGATTTTCATTGGTCTTGCTTTTCTTCCCCATCTTTTCCCTACCCGTTGAGTTGCTCGATTGCATCATCGTCTTGATACGTACATGTGCGTCTACACATGCATCCTATGTATTTGCTTGAACACTCCCTCTTGCCATGAACCGCAGCCGAACGTAAACAAACAGCTGATTTGCTTCAGAGCCAAAGGCCTTGCCTACCCCCCCTCCCCCACCCTAGCCCATCTGTAATCATTTCCTCCTGTTAATTATAAGGTCAGTGCGTGAGGTGGTTGATGTCATCATTCATTGGAGGAAAGAGAAAGCTTGGGTAGCTATTATGTCCTCATCAACAGTCTTCGCCAGAAATAATATATGTATTTACACGCTCAAGCTTTGTGCCACTCTACTAGCTTAGCCATGCGGAATTCAACACTCAGCATAATGAGATCAGAAAGCAAAGCTTGACTTGTTCAGGCCTAGCCTTTCATAGTCTGTATCTATTGTTGTAGCTCTTGCTGTCGTAGCGCCGAAACTCAAACTCCTTTGTCATTCTACAAAAGGGGACCAACCACAGAGTAACATCCCCAGTCTGGTTTCACCGCCAAACAAAGTTTGTTGGTTGGGCTGGCAATCTACGTATGGTTCGCCCAGGCAAAACAGCACACCATTCCATATGCCCATGTTCCCCCGTCTTGTCACATTTTCACACTTGTACTGCATACTGCACAAGTATTTTCATGGTGTTTTTTTATTCTCATTTTTTCTTTAATTATCTCTGGATCTTTCATTTTTTTTTAAAAAAATTTCAATATTTTTGTCACTTTTCCGACATTTGTATTGTACATCTCAACATCTATCCCTTACTCTATTCTTCATATCCACCACTATGGCTGCTTGTGATGGTAGACTGGCATGTGATAGGATGTGAGCAGCCCTGCTGACACCTTGACAAGACCAATAAGCCCCTTACCCCCGCAGAAATCGCTGTTTCTTTCTTTCTTTTTCTGTCCGCTCGTCCCCCCCTTTTCTCTTTGGTTTCCCAATGAAGAAGCGTCGTGATATTGCTAGACACAATGTGAAAGGCTGGCTACTACATTATTCCCCGGTGCCATTCTACACAAAAGCGCGACAGAGCGACAGAGCGACAAAGCTGTGCTGGTGCTAAAGACACCAGGGGTTATGGAAACCAGGCCCCCTTGTTGAGGCCCTGCAGGTGTTTTGGTGATTGCGACATCTATGCAACATGCACACATAGAAAATATATGTGTATATTATGCATGAAGAGAAAACGAGCGTATTGTTGCTGTTTCTGATGCTATTTGCGAGACATCGTCTGAGTATATGGCCGTGGCAACCCTGCTATTTAGGGTTGTCACAGGTGAGGTGAGCACCAAGTGTGCTATAAGTAGCCCACCCAATAATACCCAGCCATGCTCACAACGCAACGGGCAGCTTATCCTCCCCTGTACAAAGAGACTTCTAGATCAAGACGCGGATAGTCTTGCTTGACCTTCCATGAAAACAACATAGAGACACGTGTGCATATAGCTGCACTCGTATTTCCAAAATGGTCAAGTATGTAGTATGCAGTCAATATACAGAAACCTATATCTGTTTATGCTGACTACATCATTCTGTCTGTACCACAAAGACTATTAATAGATGGCTCTGGCCCTATACCGATACTGTTGCTGACTAAGCAATGCAAGCAAGCTTAGACGAGGAAAAGGTTTCTACAACAAACAAAGCCACTCTGTCAAAATTTGGCACAGACTTTGTTTACTTTCAAGCTTACCAGTACTGTGTAGAATGTACAACTGGTCAGATAAAGCATGAAGAAAACGCAGGGGCTAAATTGGCCAAAGCTTACTGTTACCTTCTGCTATATGTCGAGACCCCCTCAGTCCCTTGCTCTAGCTTCTTGAAAGGTACTCTTGCTCCCTACTAAGCAGCAAGTAGCCAGCTCGACAAAGGGCTAGAATATCCTAGCCTTTTCTGTTGGCTCTAGCAATCGGAGACAACTTGGATGAAGCAAGGAATAGCCTGGTTAGCCCGAGAAACATCGCAGCACACAGGCAGAAATATAACCCTGAACGGGGAACATGGTATCTATGCACACTATCAGCGCTGCTTGAATTAATCCTTTTGGACCCTTGGCTTGGAACAGCAGACAAATGTGAGTGCGTCAGACATAGTACATGTTGGTCTGCAGACATGCCTGTTTTATAGTGGGTGTATGTTATGATCATCGCGTTTAAGCTTGGACTAATCTTGACCGCATCTGCCGCCTTTTGCTTTCCATCACCGCCGCTGTACCCCCTTGATTTCACGACCCAAGCTAGGCGAATGAGAGTCCTAACATGGGCTTCAGCTTTCTATCGAGGGCAGAAGCGGACAAGCTAGTATGCGGCTAGCTACTCGGAGGACGAGCTGTGTCAGTTGGAATATATCGACCTAGAGCATGAATGAAACTTTCCAGACTTGTGAGGGACAAGGTGGGTATGGGTGGTGTTAGCAACTAACCGCTCGAGGAGACCACGGGGACTTCTCCTGCATATGTCAATAACAAACCATTGGGTACTGCCACCCGGAAGACTTGCTGTTGGTCAGAAACAGGAGAAATGAGATAGAAAATAAGTCTATAGATGGGCATGTTCAGCTTCTTCAAGGCTTGTCTTTCCCCTTATCTAACGTGACATGTCATGGGTATTCTTCTCAATAGTTATGCTGGTTGGCCTTGCCGATTTTTTTTATTTCCCTGTGCCTTACCAAAAACTCTACAGCAACGTTGTCTTTTTTTTTTGGCTTTTTTTTTTTTCTATTGTGGCTCATATTCGTCTGCCGCTAACAGGCACAGCCATGGATAAGCAGCCTCACAATCTAGGATTTTCCCTGCTGGATATTCAGTTTGTTTGGTAGCCTTAACCAAATGTGGATAGAATACTTTCGCGGAGGACATCCGACAATGCAGAGGCAAGATCGGATCACAGTGCGTCACCTTCTCCTTTGATGGGCATTAGCTCAGGTTTGGCGTGAAAGTGTATAAGGGTCGGAGTCGGGCTGACTGATGATGTGTTTACAGTGGATCATCAAACACACCAAGTTGGAGGAGGGGCTGATAAAAGGGAAATATTAAAAAAAGAAATAAAAGAGGAGAAGAGAAGGAATCAAGGGCTTCAGGAGTTAAGAAAGAAAGGGGTGTAGTAATATGGATGGGGAAGAAGAAGATGGCAATGCAGGCAAAGAAGGGAGGAAAAGACAGCTGAGTAGAGTTCTCGCCATTCTCGCAAGAGACACAACTTGTACACGTGACGATTCGACTTGCAAGCCAGGTAAAGCTCCAGGCCCTATCCCTTCATATTCTCTCTTTCCGCGCCCTTGCTAGATGGTCATAAACTAACATGGAGTGGAGTAGTACTATGATATTTTGCACGTAACTAAAAAAAAAAGAAAAGTAAGGATTCTTACTTAGGGGAGGGGGCGGGGGCCGTCGACGAACCAGACATATGGGAGCCAGCATCATTTTTTCCTGAACCGCTGGGTCGGTGAGCCACAGTTGTGATGGGAGAAGAAGGGCAAGGGCTTCTGTAGCTAAGGTAAATAGTCGGAGGTGAAAAGTGAGCGAGAGGTCAAGGCTAACAGGGTTGTGGGAAACGATAGGGCATTATGCAGGATGTGACATGTGGACTTTGACTCCTACAAGGAGTGTGACGACCCATGGAGAAGCTGTGAGGCATTGACTTATAGTAGCGAAGGAGGGAAGCTGGGACGTTGAAGACGGACGGAATGGAGGACAGAGGATGTGGTCGTGTGGGTAGGTAGTGAGGCGAGTTTATATGTACATACATATGCATACAGCACGCTATATGAAGGCGTCTGTGTGTATGTGTGTGTGCATGTGTATGAAAATCTCACGTACGGTCGTCTGCATATATTAGTAGCAAGTACCACTTATTTCTCGACGCTACTACTTCATAGCGCATACAGATGCCTGCTCAAGAGCGCAGTTGCCTACTTAGATGTATACACACGTATATATATATATATATATATATATACATACATACACACATACATACATATACTTGCGGGCTCTCTCGCTAACTGCCTTCATTGTCATTGTTTTTTTCCCGTCTTTACTTCGTCCCAAGGCGCGCCAACTCCACCAGCTTTGAGGCCATCTCTTGCTTCGACTTCTACTTCTACCCGTGCCTGTATTTGCTCTGCTTGAAGTGACTTGCCTTCCCTGTCCATGTTCATGACATAGGCTACGGGCTGTTTACTCCTTTCACTCCCATTGCTCTTCCTATGTTTCATCGGCTTCGTCCAGCGCCAGCCAAGTTGTGCACAAAAAAAAAGAAATCAAAGTTCCCCTCTCTCTCTCCCCGAAAGCCCCCCAACGCAAAGCCCCAAGGCAACTGGCACCAGGTGAATCTTGACACTGTTGCTCACTGTGATTTTCCTCTAACATGATATAGCCCAGAAGTCTAATATACTAAGTGACTCCTGATACGAAATATTGATGATAAATATACACCCCTATTATTACCAGAGAAACTAATAGGCCAAGGTTCCATACCTACTTAAAGCTTTCTGGGTTGTTACCTCAAAAGGACCTGCAGTAACGAACCTCCTTCCTCTATTCTTAGTTCTTGCAGCCCAGTTATCCCCTCTTGACTCTCCTGCCCTTTCTGACTCTCTTGCCTTTCCTGTCTCTAATCCTCTGTTTTTTCTCCTATTATCTCCGTTCTTTCCTTATATTGCCTTACCCCGCTCCGTGCCAGCACATTTGCTCCGTTTTCAAATCGCGCCGCTTTCTCCTTCTCGTGATATTCTTCATTCATTCGCACCGACGACAAGTTGAGTTATAGCTGTTGGGGTATTCAACGTCAACGACCGCACAGCTTCCCCTTTGGCTTCTCGTTTCTTGTTGTCACTTTGACAGCTTGTTCCGCAAATTTTTTTGACAGCTGCATATGTCGCACATGGTCACGCACCTAGTCTTTGAGACGACTATCTTTATTTCTGCTGCTTTACGTTTGGTTGAGACGAGGAACTTGGTGTACATACAGTGAATATTACTGCCACTTACACAACTTTGACACTCTGAGAATCTAAAAACCCAAACACTTTGAAGCCTACAAAGAACGTCCTTTGCTATAGAAAATACTACATAGCAAGAAACCCAGCCCAGTCAGCCCTTTCTTACCACCTACCTACCTACTCTCATAGCTAGAGACCCAACATACTCATCTTGTTTTTCTACCCTGTACTTTATTTCATCGCTACCGCTACGTCTGGCCTTCAAGGAATCCCAAATCAGTAAGTCATGCACTGCTAGACACACGCCAGATCGTTATAATCCTCATCCTGCCAGAGTTGTCGAGGCGGATGGTCCTGGTTCAACCTGCAACCTCCCGTACATTGCACGACGACATCATGGCTACACCAATGCCTTCCAGACTCTTTCTGTCTCAACTTCCCAATTGCCCGGCTGCCTATACTTGCTACTTCTCTCGTGCACGGCTGTTGTCTCTAGCTCAGCTTTCAGTTAACATGATATCCTCAGTTACCTTAGTGCTTTCTGGCATATAAACGCCTGGCCATCTACATCACCAATCTACCATCGCCTACTATCTATGCTGTTACGTCTCGAGGCCGGACTGGAATTGCCTTTCCTTGTAGCTTATCTTGTTGATTTTCTCTGCTTGCGCCCTAGACTAATCACTGTTTGTCACTATTGCCATCTACCCTGAAGATATCACCTATTCTCGCCCCATCCTTCATCACCACGCTCTGCACCGCTTCATAGCTGGGCTTCTGTGACCGCCATCACTACCAACCGTGCCTTACGCCTACCGCCTACGTACCGCCTTGCGCCCAAACCCTGGTTCATCACCCTCATTTGGCACAAATTTGCGAACGAACAAAAAATAGCAAAAGGCATTTCCGCACTCACCGACTTCTCCAGCTAGCTCCAGCCTACAGCCAAAGTTTCTTGACCCTGGTCAGAAGCAAATCAGATACCGTCATCATTTTCTCGTTTTCGTTCCTTTTCTCTCGTTTTCTCTTGTCACTTACAGGTCTTAGCACCTTTTGCTCAAGTGTTCTGGCGCTGTTGCTGTTTCTAGGGGGGTTATCCCAACGCCCAGATTCCGCATTTTTGGTTCATCTTTTATCATCTCATGAACTATTGATGATAATACCTGCTCGACTCTGAACGGAGTTGTCTTGTAATTCATTTTTAAATGTCGAAGCGTGGGGCGGCATCTTATCCAGGGCCAGCTTCAAGAAGCCCTCCATCCCCGAAACAAGAGTCTAGGCCACATGCTTCTCTTCAAGTGGAAACATTATCCAAGGCGACCAACTATCAGCCCTCTCGGCCTCCTTCATCACACCTCAGCCCACATGATCACCAGCTGTCGTCAGTAGATAAACAACGTCCAGACTTTATGGATCCTCGAACTTCCTATGGCGTCCCAGCTCCAGCTCAATCCCAAGGCTTTGCCACTTCGTTGTATCATGATCGACCCCCTACCACTAACGCCGCTACAGTTCCAGAGAGTCGCGCCCCACACATTCCGCCATCTAGATATCAGGAATCCTCCCGGCCCATAAGCGGACATGCTAGCATGAGCTCTGCTTTCACACCTTATCAAACACACAGAGCGCCTTCGGTCAAGAATGATGACGTTCTGCGACATGTCGGGCCGCCATTGCCGCCAATCGATGTTGGTGCGGGTCGTCGTATTCTAAGTCCTAGACTACGTCGCCCGGAAAGCTTTAGTGGGCCCTCTTCTTCCACTGCAAGGCCAACTCTTTCGCTCGTTCCACCAGCACCACCTCTGAAGCGTACCCTTTCAAAGGACCACTATACAGACGCTCAATTACATCCATTCGAGCGCATGTCAAGGCAACCTTCAAGAAACTCTCTGAGCTATCCGCCAAAGGGAGAGAATGCTGAGCCGCAATACTCGCGATCTTCACCAGGATCTCGCAAGGCCGATGGACTGTTACGCCATGTACCGTCGCATGAACCTTCATATAATCTGGCCCCGCCAACCCATCTCCCCCAGTCCATTTCAATACAGAACATAGATTCCATCTATACTCACGGATCCTGGTCTCGAAAACACTCTCCGGACTCTAGCACATCACCAGCTCACGCTTCTGAAGACAGAACGTGGCGCAACCATTCAGTGAACGAGCGTGGGCCAGCAACCGGTCACCCATTAGTAGATCACCAAATTCAACGACCACCCCCTCTCTATCTAGAATTAAACCAAGGAGCACAAAGGGGGCTAATATCGATCCCTATCAATACGAATATTGCGTCAAAGCAAGCGAATGAAAAGCGGAAGCGCAATGCCTGTGCGTCGGCCAAGTTTAGGCAAAGAAAAAAAGCGGAACATGTCCAAAATAAGGAGCGTATTGAACAGCTGGAAGATCGACTGACAGTTATGAATGCCCACATAACAAAGTTTTATACTTCAATGAATTACTACAAGGGCGAAGTCTCTAGACTCCGCAGTCTTGTCGAGTCTGTCCCTGAAATTGCCCATCGAACTCACGAAGGGTGCCGGAGTCCTACCTTGGATGTGCCACAAGACTTTTTGGAGTGGTTACACACGTTGCAAAACGCTAGATCGGACCAGGCGCAGAAACAGAGTGATAGCGCTGATGTAGCATCTTCATCAACGTCAGATAGGCGGCCTTCGATGAGTGGCGCTTTATCCACACAGCCTAATCCAAACGCAGCTATAGCTGCTCACCAAGGCCAAAATGTGTCTGGCGCTCTAGCCCCATCTAGTAGCCACTCGGTAGCCGAAGGAAACCGCGGAATACACATTTCAAGTTCAGCCTCTAGTGCTGGCCCTGGCACATATTTCCTGACCTCTACACCAAGTGATGGGAATCTCGAGATGATGAATCGTAGCCAAGGTGTTTACTCTGGCGAGGTTGGACAACAGCCCAAACAAAGCCCCCCATCGGCCCCCTCCAATGTTGAACGCTTGCCTCCCATCAGCAGTCTTGGACCATACAGCACGCGATATAATTCCCCTACTGACTCTCAGAGGTGAATTCCCAGTATCAGGAGCGAGCAAGAAGAAGACATCCATTTGAAACGGATCACATTGTATATATTTATTTACTACGACTGAAAGCGCTATGCTATCACTACGTATGCGAGGCACAAAACGTGTTTTTATGGTTTGCACCCAATTTTTCTTTTTTTCATTAGCTTCCTGTCAGTATAGACCCATGTGTATTTTTCTTTTGAGTTTTAGCTCACATTCTTACCATTGGTTATGTATCAAACCATGTTGCTGTGCCGTGATGTTTATTAGTCGATCACAGTGTATGGTTATAAATATGTGTAACATCCCTTTTGTGTGACCTAACTTAGCCCCCCCCCCCACCTTTATTTTATCGCTCAAGGCTTGATGGATTCTGATATTTTTGGCTTGGACTTAAAGCCATCTTGAGTCGATCAGCAAAAGCAAGTCGAGTCGCCTATAGCCGAGGGAAACCCGCAGCAAGAAATAAGTGCATCTGCTGCGTGCGCGGTCTTGTCCTTGGTAATTTCTACTTCCCTTGTGTTGTTATTTCAACATGACATACAAAAGAGCCTCGTCAGCTCTTTTATGCAAAACCATTTTTTCGCCTTGCCTGCGATACGAGCCTGTCCGTTTATCCCGGATCGTGTCCCGCAAGGCAATTCCCATCTCAGGAATATCTTATTCCACCTTGCATTCAACACTGCCACTTGCCAAATCGTCGGCACGATCCTCAACGTTCCCGTCATTCACCCCTTCGCCTCTCGTGTCGCAATCATGGGACCCACCGCTGCTAGACTGCCAGCTGTATGCGCCAAACGGCGTGTCATGGACCCAACCTGTCGGGCTATTCATCAACAATAAGTTTGTCATGAGCGTTAAAAGGGATATGATCGAGGTTATAAATCCAACGTGAGTGTTTATTGCTGCATTTCCTCATTTTCCACTGCTTCTTATCTTCATACCCTTATTCGCGTGTTCCTCCTGAATCTGACCTGTCTAGAAACGAAAAGTTCATCTGCAAGGTCTATGCAGCAGGCAAAGAAGACGTTAACGCTGCTGTGTACGCGGCTAAAACTGCATTCAAAAACCCCGATTGGCGCGCGCTTTCTGGAGCTGAGCGTGCCAATTTAATGCGCCGTCTTGCTGACTTGATCGACGAACACGCCGAGACGCTGGCCGTGATTGAAACGGTAGATAGCGGAAAGCCGCTTTCGGCGTCGCGCAGCTATGATGTGCCACAGCTTTCGGAGGTCTTGCGATATTATGCCGGCTGGGCGGACAAAAACCACGGCCAGACTATTGATGTTGGTCCGGGAAAGTTGGCGTACACTATCAAGGAGCCGCTTGGTGTTTGTGCGCAAATCATACCGTGGAACTATCCGCTGGCTATCGCAGGGTGGAAGTTGGGTCCGGCATTGTGCTGCGGTAACACAGTTGTGCTGAAAATCGCCGAACAAACGCCGCTTTCAATGCTGTATGTAGCTCGCCTGATTGCTCAGGCTGGCTTCCCACCTGGAGTGATCAACATAATCAGTGGACACGGCAATGTGGCTGGTCCGGCGCTGGCAAGGCATGAGGATGTGGCCAAAGTTTCATTTACCGGAAGCACGGCAGTTGGCGTTGAAGTAATGAAAGCGGCCGCAGGGACACTCAAAAATGTTACTTTGGAGACGGGGGGGAAATCACCTCTGATTGTCTTTGCCGACGCCAAAATCCCTCAAGCAGTGCATTGGGCGCATGAAGGTGCCCTGAGCAACCAAGGGCAAATGTGTACGGCAACATCTCGGATTCTGGTCCACGAACGTATTCTGCAGCAATTCACGAAACAGTTCGTTGAAGCCGTCAAGAATATTTCTGTGGTTGGTGACCCTTTTGCCAACGAGACGTTCCAGGGCCCACAAATCTCTAAGATTCAGTACATGAAGATACTCGCACACATACAACGAGCTAAGGATGAAGGTGCTACAGTTCTAACGGGCGGCAAGGCCGTAGCCCCCCTCACTAGCGGAAAGGGCTTCTTCATTGAACCGACCGTTATGACAAACGTTAGGTCGAACATGCACATCTACCGCGAAGAGGTGTTTGGGCCATGTGTGGTTATTGTTCCATTCTCAACAGATCAGGAAGCCATTATGATGGCTAATGATACGGCCTATGGACTAGGGGCAGCGGTCTTCACGCAGGATATTGGCAAGGCACATCGCGTGGTACGAGATATTGAGGCTGGCATGGTGTGGATCAATAGCAGCAACGACTCTGATGTCAGAGTACCGTTCGGTGGAGTCAAAATGAGTGGAATTGGGCGGGAATTAGGAGAAGCAGCACTGCAGTCATATTCACAGGACAAGGCCATTCATGTTAATTTAGGGGAGTGTTGAAAGCCGCACTACAATTATTTAATAGAAGATAAAAAAGGATACAGAGCCTAAGGCAACTGAGCTAACCCTTGCTATCTCATTAACGCCACACCTCACACAGCCTGTCTGCGACTAGTACTAGTCCGCCACATTACCGCCACATTTGGAGTGACCTCATTCCTAAAGCTTGGCCTTGCTTCTGCTAGTAATGGAATCGCACCGTCGCAATCTATCTACAATCCAATTACACCTTCGTCCTCTGCTGCAGCTGAGCCATTGGTTGATCCGCCTCGTTTGACTCTCTGCTTACGTGACATCTGCATTGACATTTCTTTTCCACCTCGATCCCCAACCTCCCTCCCGTCAAATCATCGTCATCACCAAAGAACTCCAACTTCCTAGAAGAATGGCCCCTTCACTGTTGCCCTGTGCCACGGCTGGGCTTTCATATCCCCTATACGCCTGCGATTTTGACCCCGAGGATCCGACTACTTTGGTTGTGGCTGGCGGAGGCGGCGCTGGTCGTAGTGGCGTTAACAACAAGATCGTGCGTATCTCCCTTCTGCTCTCTACACCATTTGCTTTCCCTCAATTAGCTGTCCTTTTTGCTAACTGCAGCCCTGTCAATGGCTTCTGTGTATTATTTTTAGACTATTCTTACTCACGGAAACCAAACCACGCTCACGCCTGTCTCCGAAATCGACTTGAGTCGCGATGAAGATAGTGTCACGTGCCTTGCCGTCGGTGGACGTCGCGACGATAATCTCCTCGTTTATGCAGGTATCAATTCAAGTGCTGCGGACTTTAAGCGGGGGAAGAATGACCATTTCCGCGTCTTCAGCGTGTCGTCGGCCTCTAAAGCAAGCGACCCTTCTATTGAGCTGATTAGCAAATCCGGCCTCTTCTCGGTCTCACACCACGAAAAGTACCAGAGACTAGTGCGTCTTGCCGCACCCGGCTCTACAAGTCAACTTGCCGCGACGGCTTCGGGGCTGGGAAATGAATTCCAGATTGCCTTGGCTGAGCTGATGCATAGTGGCTCGGTAGCCCCAAAGTTGCGTCGCATGGTGGATTTGCAGAATGAGGCGAACGACATTGATCTGATGCGTGTTGGCTCCGCAAATGAGCACCAGCTGGTGTATTGCAGTAGCAACGAAATTTACACGGTCGACTTTACGCCGGGTGAGAGCAAAGCGGATTTTTCAGATCCTATCCTTGTTTTCGAGCTGCCAGTTGACGACCGCACCGGTCTAAAGCCTACCATTCGCTGCCTGAGATACCTGACTGCTACCTTTGTCCTGGCGCTAGTGAACTTGCCTAGGCGCAGTGGAGTAATGCTTAACGTGATTCGGCTCCCTGGCAAAAAGGGTGAGAAGGCTCGTCTGGCTGCTACCGCGCGTTTGCCTCGCCGTGTTGTCCAGGCGACTGCCCTCGCAACACGGCTGATTGGTGTTCCGCCTGCACCGGGCACAAAGCTTGGCCAAGCACAGTTTGCGATCGCAGTGGCCGGGCATGACTCGTCTATATCCTTGTACACCTTAGAGCACCAAAGCGTGCAGGCCGTCGAACTGGTTTGGGATCTTCTTCCCGTACATACGATCTTGGAGGCGCATCCGCTCCAAATCACAGGCTTGGCCTTTGCACCCTTTATAATGCCGAAGGAAACTGACGGCTCCGCCACCATGGCATTGGCCAGCATTTCAATGGGAAACACAGTCTCGGCGCACTCGCTGCCGTTGCGGCGTATTGTGGACAAAAAGGCACCGGTGTCTAAGGAGAAGCAGACTACTACTGATGCCCTCCATGTGCGCTATGCTCTAGCGATGAAGGGATCAAAAAATGCGGGTAAGACTGTCATGATCCTGTTGGCGGTGGTTGTCCTGATCATGGCGGTGGCTGGACAAGCGCTCCTGGAGAGCATTGGCGAAAGCCGTGAGATTTTCGGTGTGCGCAAGTATATTGACCAGCCGTTCCAAATCCGTTCGTCGGTCGCACCATTATCCCCTGTTGGGGCAACTAATACTGCTGCCGATACCATGTCTATCACTAGTGCCGGCTCTGCCTCTTCGCCTACTCTGGCCTCAGCCGAGATTGTTTCTGAGTTTCTAGCAAACATTCAAGCGGCCGACGTTGACGGGCCAATTCTCCTACACGAGTATGCCGGCGATGATATACTGACAGATGCACCTGCATCCGGCCAATCTTCTGATGACGACCTGCAAGCGGGTGACGCAACGGCGCAGCCCGTCACCAACAAGATCGCGGCAGTCCTTGCAGAGGAACAGCATGAGGGCAAGGCATGGGAGGAAATTTCGTCGGAGCAGAAGGAGCTGTGGAAAGCGAGACTCAAGGAAGCAGGACACTGGGCGGAGCATATGGGCGAGGCAGTGTTCAAGGGCATTCTATTCGGAGAATTGGCAGGAGTTGTCCGTGCAGCCGTCGCTTAGAAAGAGGAGTTGTCTATATTGTGTTCATTTTTCTTCTTGGTTATTTAGGCTACGGGGGATGGAGGATGCATGCGGACTAACTAAGCCGGAAGTCGAGACTGGGACTCGCCAGTTATGCGTGTGCATGTAAATTTAGGAGAAACTACAACACGATTGTTTGTTTCGGTCAAGCTGTATCTATCGGTGAAGCAGCTGTCTTTATGTGGAGCCCCGGTGTGTCTCGGTAAGACTGATACATACTTTAAGTGGGGAAGTTTTGAACCGAGATCCAAGCCTCAAACTTGTAAGCCAAATACATGCAAGTAAGCATACAACTATGGCGTCGTTTCCCGTAGACGCCAAGTAAATTCCAGTCTATACTACGATAAACCCTCCAAAAACCGATAGGGGCGTTAAGTAGCGTCGTAAGAGGCAAAATATTTCTTACTGGATATTTTCCTTTTTTTTTTTTTTCTTTCATGCCCAAAGACATGTACATATTTATCGGTTGCACGCTGTTTGTTTTGCCTCTGCAGTGGCGGTTCACATATACCTTGGGTCGATCTGAAGGGCTGCAATCTTGCGATTTCCGTCTGTGCAGGGAACCCCTCATTATCAAGGCCATGCATGAGGAGCCAACACCACCACGAGACAATGAAGGAAAGGGAGAGAAATAAGCAAGTTGCCTGCGTCCCTGCCCCTATGTATGCATGCATGCATGCATGCGAGCCTAGGAATGACCGAAACACTAACAAGGCTGACGACTTCACCTATTGTATCGCTCTTGGTTTTGAGAGAGACATTACATGGCCAGCATATTTAATTTCTAGGTTTTTGGTACAAGGACGGGACGTTAATGCAGGCCCATGGGGTGTGTGGTCTGTGGAGGGGCAACATGATAGCTCTCCAGGGATCCACACACACACACATGCGACTGACGTAGGAATACAAAATGGCTACATCTGTACGTAGGTCAATACGCACGCATGTGAATGCATTGAGCCGAAACAAGAGGGGAGGAACGAAATCGAAGAGCCTAAGAACCCTTGGTGAAATGAAGAAAAAAGAACAGGACGGGTGGGACAAGTGCGGGGGTGAGCGTCGCCATAGCGGGTTGCTATCTATACAACTTAGAAAAAAGAACATCACCGTAATCTGCGACGTCATCAACCATATATACTGGCGGTTCATGACGTGAAGGGAAGAAGAGCAGGAGATAGTTTTAATGGTAGAAGGAAGAAGAAACAAACAATCCTGAAATGCATCCGTCAAAACCAATACATAAAATCACGCGGAACCCTCAAGCAATACAACAGAAACATGGTGATAAGAAACGAACCAAAAAGCTTCCAGGCTAGAAAAGAAAAAGAAGAAAACATGTGAGATGTGGTGTACAAAGGAATGTTATAATCGGTTAGAAGGGAAACAAATCAAGGCAGATAAGTCCTAGAAATGAGGCAGGAGAGAGCGATTGATGGATGATGACAAGAGATGGGGAAAATGAACATGATAGATAAAAAGGAAGGGAGTGCGTGTGTGAAGAAGCAAACAACAACAAAGGCTACGCAGAGGTAGGATAGCTCAAGAACTTCAAAGCAAATGACATGGGCATAGTAGTAGCAACAGGGATCGCGCTGGAGAAGAACAGGCTCCAGCGTGGGAAGAGGGCCTTTGTTACAAAGAGGAAGGTAAGCAAAAGGCAACAGGGAGGATAGACAACTAAGCAGAGCGTGCCAGGAACAACAAGCCCGTAGCCGCACCGCTGTCGTCATCGGCAGTTGAGCACCCCACTATCTGTTTCTTCGGAGTGACTACAGGCTCAGGCTCAGTCTCGGTCTCATCACCGGCAATTTCCGCACCATGGCCATCACCGTCTTCTTCTCCTTCTTCTTCTTCCTCCTCCTCCTCCTCCTCCCCGGAATCTGGCTCTGGCTCTGACTCCGTTTCGTCGCCAGTCAACTCCATCTTGGGCATTTGCAATGGCGTTTGTTGCAGTAGCTGTGGTTGTTGCTTGTGTTTTTGTTTTTGTAGCTTCTGTCTTTCCTGGCGCTCTTCTTGAGACGGCATGGGAGTAGGCAGCTGGACCTGTCGAGGGGCAATAGCGGAAGCACGAGGAGGCGTAGTAGCCGTCACGTCAGGGACAACAGCAGCAGCAGCAGCAGCTACGCGATTCTGGCGCTCGCGTAGTGGGCTAGGCTGGACGGGAGACGATGACATCATGGCGGATGTCGAGGTTGACATGTGACCAAGGGCTTTGCGGGCAGTAGCAGCCATGACAGCGAAAGTAGGCGGCGAACGAGGGTTGGGAAAGGAAATGGAATGACGCAATAGGCGACATGGGCGCATCTGGAGTTTATCGAGAGGCACGTCAGCCTGGCCCGTACGGAGCTTGTAGTTGGCTAGGCCGAGACGGAGACGGAGGGCATCGGCTTTCTAGATAAACGAGAGCAGGACGGTTAGTGAGGCAGACGAGAGGGCGAGAAGCAGAGGAAATATTACCTGACGAGTTTCCTGTCGTGACATGGTGCGCGAACGAGCTCTAGGAAGCGAGACAGTCGGAGACGAGGCACACGCTGTCATAAAGGCTCGCGACGCGTCCGGCGACGAATCAAAAGACGTCATTCCTAGGCCCATAGATGGACTGGCTGGTGGTAGGTCAAGTTCCGTGTCATTTAGCGAGAACTTGGACAAGATTGGCGAGGGCTGCAGGCTGTTAGCAGCAGTAGACATCTTGTGAAGGCATGCTCGCTTGGATGGAGGGGGCAATGAAAGGATGTTGTCGAACGGCCTCTTGCAGATGTCTGAAGCCGGCGTTTTGAGAGACTTGATGGGAGAGCGCGGTGAAGCGTTGACATTAGCATCAAGCAAACCGAGGGCGCGTCGCTTGCTTGGGGTCTCCATGGCGAGACTAGAGGTAGTGAGTGGGTGAACAGGAGTTGAGAACCAAGTAAGCAGGTCGGCAGCGACTAGCAAGCGTACGCAAGGCGGGACTTGTAGACGCGATCTGACCTAATATATATCACAAGATTGTGGTTGTCCTGGTGTGCGAAGGCAGGGCGATAAGTGGGCAGGAAATAGAGCAGAGAAGAGGACCAGGATACGACGAGAGGTAGTGAGTGATTGGTGATTGTTGCAAGAAAGGGAAGAAAATAATGGAAAGGAAGAGTCGAGGTCGTAGAGTGGTGACGTGGGAGTGGACGGAGTGAAGTCACGGGTTAAACGTGGGTTAGCTTGACCTGAATTGATTTGGGTTAGGCCTGTATAGCATGGCAGGCCCTGTTATATCAGAAGGTCTGAGACGCGAGGTTGCTTGTTGGTATGACGGCTAGTTGGGGGGATAAAAAAAAGAAAAAAAAAGAAAAAAAAAAGACGAAAAAAAGACGAAAAAAAGAAAAAAAAGACAAAAAAAGACGAAAAAAGACAAAAAAAGACAAAAAAAGAATTTGGCAAGAAAGTTGGTTTAGGCCTGGGATTGGGCAGCGGAGCTTTTTTGCAAGGCCTGTCACAGGCTTGATAGTTGGAAAGCAATGATGCTTGTTGTTTTTAACGGTCTTGGTCTGACAATTAACAAAACAAAACAATCGCAAAGAGCGATGAAAGGGTGTCTTTGTTCACCGTACCTAGACCGATGAGGCTGAGGCTGAGGCTCATAGAAGCAGCAACGCAGTCACTATTCACAGTCAAGTAAGCACAACCCAGACACATGTACGTTCGGTCGGTACGGTACGTGAGCGCAAGTCCTTCAATCGGGCCAGAAGAGAGAGCAGGCACGCGTCATGAAAAGTGGAGATCCGTACGTGGTGCAGTGGGTGCAGCACAATTGCAGCTTAGAGCCCCGTCACTGGAATGGAACCCCCGGGCTTTCCCTGTCTGTCTTGCTGTCTTTCCTTGTTCCCTTGGAGGAAAGAATGGAAAATTAAAAAATTAAAAAATTAAATAAATTAAATAAAGAAAAAGCGACAACCCCGGAAGCCAAGGGAGAAAAGCTCATCACAGCAAAATGCAAGCGCGAGGACCATATCAAGACAACTGTCTATGCAGCCAGGAACACCCTCCCTTCACCAACTACCCATCACCCTATTGCTTTTCCATCTATCCTGCCCACGCACGCCCTCGCCCCAAGTCCCAAGAAGCAGAGTCCAAGAGAAGGGCAAAAGAAAAAGGTGACAGAAGAGGCTACCCTACAAAAAACGCGTCTCCACCTTCCTACAACGGGCTGAGTTCCTTCCATTCCATTCCAGCCCCTGCAAGCCCAGAAGCCTTGGGCTAGCTGGCCCCTGTTTTAGGTCCTTGCTGCATGCTGTCTTTCAGGCTCCTACAGGCTTCTTGTGGACTCTTCTGTGCCTGTACCCTTGACTGTGCGCTCGGCTCCTTCGTGGGCCTCAATCCGCCAGTCATTGGATGGCTTGTGATGAAATCTGATAACCTCCAAGTAAGCCATACGCTTCCCAGAGTCGTGCTAGTCTTTGCTCAACACCATAGAATAGTAGCCCGCCATGGCCGTCCTAGTCCTTGCCCAGCCAGTTTCCAGCATGCTGTCTGTCTTCCGCGTCTACCCCGTTCCCTTGAGCTGCGTATGGCTATACAGTATATCTACTGCTGTTCTCTCTACACGCTGAAGAAACTTTATTGCCGTATTACATAGTCGCATCAACCCACAGGAAGGCAAAGCTGTATGAGTAAACTCTTGGCAAAACAAACACAGGCTTCATAGATAAATACAAAATGAAAAGGGGTGACACACAATGCTCTACAAGGTCAAAAGAGAGTCAAATCAACAGAGCTAGCATATGTTATATAAAATCAAGTCTACCCGCTGGGAAAACACCTGCGCATCATGGTTCTGATAACAAACAAGGAGGCTTTTTCATCGCAAAAGAAAACTATAATAACCAGAAACACGAAGACGAAAAAACCCCCAGGATTAAGACGGCGGTTATGACGCCCAGAAGATGTAGATACATATAAAACGCCTCGCCCTGCGACCACTTCAAAGGCAAGACAAGACAACAAGACACAATGAACAATGAGCAACAAACAAATAACAAATAACGGAAACAATAAAATGCTGAGCAAAACCTAGTAAAAATAATCACAAAAAGGCCCTCCAGCAGAACACAAAGAGGACGCGCACAGAAAGCCATCGTGCACTATTGTCCATAATCGACCCGCGCCGGGGAGAAGAGAAGGGTAAGGGGTATAACAATGCCATTCCGGACCAGAGAGACTATCAAGAAAACAAAGGAAAGACAAAAAACCCCAGAAAAGAAAAGGGAAAAGATTCATCATCTGAAAAGAAAAACAAGAAAAAGCGAACATGGACGTGATAATAAGACAAAAAAGCAAAAACTAGCAGCAGGAATCAAAAAGACAAAAGGCAAAAACAGGTACATAGAGATGGACAAGGAGACCGTTCGGGAATATTAAAGAGGATATCACTGCAAAAAAAAAATAAAAGAAAATAGGCGGGAATAACAAGAGGAGAGAACGCGGGAACATGATGGAGTGTATAACCACTCACTCACCCATTCTCCCCGCCATCACCCCCTCGCCCAAGGTGACAGGAGTCGTTCAGGCACCTGCAGCCGGGAGAAATGAACCCAACGAAGTGTCAAGGCTCTTGAGATCCAGATCCTCATACTCCGCGCGTCCATAAAACATTTCGCGGCCAATGAGGTCTCCATCATCCGGGGGCATGTCAAAGGCAAAGTTATGGCTATCCCAGCAGCTAAGGAGCACATTTTCGGCCTGATGCGCCTTTTGTAGCAACTCCGTATCCAAATCTTCTGACAGTGCCAGGTCGATAGGCCGGAGCGGATCATCCACATCGAGTTCTTGGGGCTCATTAAGTGACTCGGCTGTTAAGACGTCGGACGTTCCAAAGTCATTCTCATCTGTCAGATTAAATATCTCGGCTGGTGCCGCATGCAGCGTATTGAAGAGATCAGTCGGGCTAATCAGCGGCTGGAACAAGTAAGGCGCTCCAGTCGAATTATCAGCCTCAGAAAGCATGACATCCTTAGTAGCAGTTTCTTTGCCAGTAGCCGCCCGAGAAGATGCATTGGCATTGCGGCCTTGCTCGGTCGATGCAGCATACTTCTCGCTGTATTCAAGGAGGCTTTCGTGAAGATACCCCATCGGATTTTCTTCGTGCTTACGGTGCTCCATGTCAACATGTTGATCTCTCATATCCTCCGTAGCAAAACCAATGCGTGCAAAATCGCAGCCAGACTCTGTGCATGGGAATGTCGGCTTGGGCGTAGCGACCTTGGGAGTAGCAGTCTTAGTCATCTCGACTGGGGTAGCCACGGGTCCCGGTGTTGCAACTGGGGTCAACTTCACAGCTTCAGGCGAACTCAGCTTAACCTGTCCAGGAGACGAGTTTGCCCCCGCGTTTGCCGAGGAAGTAGCGCGAAGAGCTGCTGCTGCTGCCGTCGGCTGAGCCTGTGATGGGCCACCAGCAATTTGTCCCGAGGCTGTCTTGGACTTTTTGCGAGGAGGCAGGTGAAGGTTCACATTCTTAAGATCCTTAGAATAGCTAGGAGCTCCACTCGGCGATGTCGAGGGAACCTGAAACTCAGTGCTGCTGCTATTCTTCGACATGCTAACAGCAGTTCCGCTATTAGCAGGGGCAGCTGAGGGAGCAGTAGTAGTAGCATTAGACGCTCCTGTACTATTGGCACCAGTTGTCGTTGAAGCCGGCGCAGAAGGGGGAGGAACAGGTGTACTCTGACTAGGCCCAGCAGTCGCAGGTGGAGCCGCAGGCGTATCAGCAGCTGATGACGGGGTAGCTCCTTGAGGCTTATTCTTGGCAGCAATCAGAGCCGCCTGTATTGCGGCAGTGCCCTTCCAAATACGCTCAATTGATTGAATATAAGTATTGATTTCGGGGATGTCCATGGTTAGATTTTCTTTGAATATCATCTTACTCTCATCCACAAACTGCGCGGAAAGGAGGCAACGGGATCGGAAGTACTGGACGATTCCCTCTTCATCACCACTAAAGATATACCAGTGAGGCACTATCTTAACAGCATTGTTCAACTGCACTTTGAGGTTTTTCAAAGCTGCAATAACTTTCTGTTTATGCCGGGGCTCCATCTTGATCTCAGCAACTGGCATATTTGAAAAATTCTTGATAGTCTCGTTTCCAATGACTTTAAGATTATTGATTCTAAAAGCCTTAAGCTCAGGAGAGACATGGAGATTGATGTTAGCAGGAAGCTTTATTTGCGGCGCCCCCCCCTGTTGAGAAGACCCTGCATCACCATCAGACGGGTTGGTAATAGCAGCGCCACTTTGTTGGCTTTGGCTGGGTTGAACAGGAGGAGCCTGAAGAACATCATCGGGTGTGGATCGCTTCAGATTACGGTTGCCTTGAGCAGGAGACATATCGGGAACCCGCTGCTGACGCTGCTGAGAAGACGCAGATCGTTGCACACGATTAGAAGCTGATGCCTGATCGCCACCACCACCAGCTTTCTTGCCTCCTGTGACTTGGCCGCCTATTTGCTTGGTTGCCATGCTTCCGTTTTGAAGAGCAGGGCTAGCTATGGGCTGGGCTATAGGTTGGGCAACAGGCTGCTGGGGCGACATTCGGGGCATCTGTGACATTTGACTGCCCTGAGCCTGCATGGGAACAGACTGTTGATGCCCAGAAAAGCCCACTTGACCATTGATGGGCGTCGAAAGACTCTGGTTAAGCGGTGTCATTGCAGGCCCAGGCTGTGGACCTGGTTGCTGTGGCTGACCTTGTTGAGCCATCGACTGTTGCGTCATTTGTCCAGCTTGCTGCGCCAAGTTGTGTTGCTGCGATAAAAAATGCTTCTGTCTAAGTGCCATGTACATAGCTTTAAGTCTATCATCTGATGCAGTAGGGTATGCCTTACGGAGCTCGATCAAATCGCTAGGATTCACAGTGATGCTCTTCAATTGGGCGGCAAAATCAGGGCGATTAGCGAAATTTGGGTTGATGCCTTGCTGCAAGTTCATTGAAGGCGCACCAGAAGCTACACTCATAGGACTTTGGTTTGCCGGCGGCTGCCCAGGCTGCATGGGATTTTGGAGCATTTGTTGCTGCCCTTGGCCTGTCAAGTTTCCACCACCCATCTGGCGGCGTTGGAACATGTTACGGAAAGAAGCCCACTGCCTAAGCTGAATCTCCATCAACTTGCCCTGGGTGCCCCTCAACTGAGGAGGGAGTGAGTTTTGGTTCTTAGCAATCCACATCTTCAGTTCAGCCCAGGTCTTGACGTCGGCGGGTATATTAATATTCCGAAAAAAAGGTGGTAGGTCCATCGCATCCATTTGTTGCTGTTCCCGTGGACGCTGGTGGTGTTGCTGTTGAATGCCGGGCGGTACACCATTGGCCATGTTGCCAATCCGCTGCGGACTTGGCTGTTGAAGCTGGTTCATAGAATTGTTCGCACCCATAACCGCAACGCCAGGTTTGCCATTAGCTGCTTGCATCGCCATACGTTGGTTTTGCATAGTGCGTTGCTGAAAAATATCCATTAGCTTTTCCTGTGGCATGTTTTGCAGCCGTGCCTTTTGTTCAGGGGTCATATTTGACATGAGCTGCGCGAATATCGGATTAGCAGCAAGGCCAGGTCGCTGCTGTCCAGGAGATGCCTGCTGCTGGTTGAACATGGGGTTGAGATTATTCGTGAATGCAACACCGTTGTTGGCCATTACACCTTGTTGTTGTTGCGGGCCGGACCCTGGGGCCATTCCAAGATTTAGTTGGGGTGTTTGGCCTTGTAGGCGAGCTTGCGCTAGTGCCGCAGGACTAATGGTCGACTGGTTGCCTAAACCTGCCCCATTTTGTTGCGGAATTTGGTTTTGACGCTGCTGAAGCAACGCTGCAGCACTTGTTTGCTGCTGTTGTGCTTGTGACATTCCATTCTGCATCATAGGATTAACTTGAGGGTTGGGTCTAGGTCCTTGATTGGCCATGGGGCCAGAATGACTGGACATATTTGACATTTGCTGAGGTGTCTGGATTACACCGTTAGGTCCAGATAGACCGATCTGATTCAGACCCCCATCCTGACTCAGAATCCCATTCTTGGGCTGGCCAGTCAGAGGATCAATTTGAAAATCAGCACCATTAATACCATTCATTTGCTTCATACTAGCAGCCATGTTAAGGGCTTGTTGGTTCATGGCCGCCTGCTGCTGTTGCTGCTGTTGCTGTAGTCGTTGCGCTTGTTGTTGCTGAGCTTGCTGGACTTGTTGCTGCTGCTGAGCCTGTTGTTGCTGTGCTTGTTGTTGTTGTTGCTGCTGCTGCTGTTGTTGTTGTTGCTGTTGTTGAAACATGTTTGCGTTGTTATTCATCCCTCCCCGCAAGCGGTTTCTCCCTCGGGTGAATTGGGCAATTGTTTCGCGCTGGATAGCCATCAAAGCGATATCCTTTCCTTGGAGTTCCAGAGCAGCGATGTTGGGGTTTCCAGTTCTACGCATTGCCTGGCGATATTGGTCCTTCTGGCCATCACTCAAAGAATTGAATCGATTCATAGCGATCTCCAGAGCTTGCGCTCTCTCTGCCTGGGATAGATCTGCAGGATTGGGCTGAGAAGGGGGTCTTGATTGGGCCGGATTCATTCCCATCATTTGTGAATTCTGAGGAACCATAGGCTGAGCGTTTAGGCTGTTTGGTATTCCCAAATTGAAGTTCATCTGACCAACATTTTGTTGTTGCTGTTGCTGCTGCTGCTGTTGTTGTTGTTGCTGTTGTTGTTGCTGCTGCTGCTGCTGCTGCTGTTGTTGTTGTTGCTGCTGCTGCTGTTGTTGTTGTTGTTGACGCTGAGCAGCCTGTATTTGTTGCATCCTTTGCATATGTTGCTGTTGCTGGGCATTGGGGGGCATTCCGCGCCCCATTGACTGTTGCATCATAGCAGCCATTCTTTGTGCTTGTTGCACCTGCATCTGGGATTGGATATTGACGGGAGTTTGAATTTTAGGATCGATGTTTTGGCGCCGAGCAAATGCATCCTCATACTTGCTTTGCACCCGAGCGTCGTAAGATGGCTATTCAAGGAAATAAGATTCAGTGTTAGAATGTGTAGCAACGACTTTGATACCTCGTCAAGCAAAAGTGTTCACTTCAAGCTTAGCTAGTAAACAATCATCCAAAATCGAAGGTGAAAAAGGGTATAAAAGAAACAGGAGAGAAAAGAAAAAAAACAGGCAGAATTTGAAGCAAGCACACAAAGTAGAAAATACAAAAAGACGTACCTTGTCAGGGGAGTGATAATATATGTCGCGTTCATACCGTAAGCACGTGTCAATGAGTCCTTGGGCATCTTTATACTCGTTCGCAAGGGCCATGTTCGTATACCTACAAATTGAGAACGCGATATTAGTCAATGTGCTCCCTTGGAACATGGGGATTTGGGATGTGCAGTCGCGTTCGTAGTGCAGGCAAAATTCGCATGCACAAATATGTGATATGGATATACGGCACGCAATGAAAAAGTACCACCATACCATATTGGTGCGTATGCATGTGCGATAGAAATGCAAGGAAGCTGAAAAAGCTCTGCTGAACATCGACCCTGGTGATTCAGGTAGTGGCTTAGGGATGGATAGAGAGATATTGGGAACTGTGAAGGCTACGAAAAGGGACAAAAAGGGAGGAAATGAAAGCGTGCAAAGGGCATAAAAGAAGAAGGGGCTATGCTAGCGATTCCATGTCTGGAGTAGGTAACAACGAGTACCGGAGCCAGTACATAAGAGGACAGGACTTACAATTTGAAGACGTTGATTGTGCGTTCTGAGTTTGTAACAGTAGCTTGCCAGCCTTGGGTAGGGCGTTGGTGTGAGGATATATCCTGCAAAATGTATGCTTGCGTGCCGGACGAAGTAACATTCCGGCCTGGGGGCCGTTGCATCTGCTGTGCCATCATGTGAGGGTGCATATTGGCAGCCATGGTAGATTATATGTATAAGGGGGGGGGGGGTTCGGACTCAAGGGGAAAGAGTTGGTTCCAGTCACGAAGTGGGTAGCCAGCAGATGGCTTTTTGCCGGTTTCCGTGAGCCTCTGGCAGAATGACGCGACAAGTATCGAGTAGAATGAATGTGTCTGTCAGTGACGCTATAGTGACAAGCAGAGTCGCCCGAGTAGTAATACTGAAAACGGAAGGTGCTTTTTCCAATGCAGAATACCCAGAAAAGAAGGCAAAAAAGACGAGAGATTATTGAGTGGATCCTAGCTTTGGATACAATGATACTGTTGTCGACGATGCCAGGAAGAGGGACAAACAAAGGCGGCTCGGTTTCCAGATAGAATGCGAATGGGGCCGTGACGGTTGGAACAAGCTGAGACACTTGAAATGATTCGGAAAGAAAAGGGATCGTCGAGCGATAGGCAGAGTGCAACTCACGCTACGAACTCGATAAAAACGGCGGAGGACGATAAGGGAAGCTCTGAATCGAAGATACAATACCTCCGAGATTCATGAGACAAGGCGCTGGTGAATCAACGGAGCCGACAACGCGGAAATAAAGACGGAGGGGTGCGACGACACAGATAAGGACGGCAACGAGGATTTGAATGGAAGATGGGATATACAAGGCGACAGTGGGAAAACTGGCGAGTTCATGAGGTGGAAATCAGAAGACAACTCTTGAAGAAAAGAAAGGCGATGCGAACAAAAGCCGTAGATAGCGTGAGGACGAGTGGACGCGGACGGAGAAGAGAAGCAAAGAAATGGAATGGGAGATACGGTTCGAGGCGGTTCGAGAGAAGAAAGGAAGAGGAAGCGATAAGAGAAGAAGAAAGAAGAAGGCGTGAAGTGAGGTTTTGGAGTAGCAAAGAAAAATACAGGTCAACGCAAATCTTCAACTGCCTACTCGTAGGTTGAGGCGTAAATGATGGAGAACGTGGGTGAGGAAGAAGAAAGGATGTAGTTGTAGGAAGAAAGTCTTTTTAGGAAGGCCTTGGAGGGACTCTTGAAAATGACACCCAAGAAAAATAGAGGAAAAAAAAAGAATAAAAAAGAATAAAACCCGATTTAAGGATAGCCCAAGAGGGAAAGAAAAGGAAGATTAAAATGTGGGAAAAGGAAGAGGAGGAGAAGAAGGGGAAAAAGAAAAAAGAAAAAAGAAAAAAAATAGTGGGAAAGAGACAAGACCGACCACCATCGCAGCAATGCAGTAGCAATGCAACAGCAGCAGCAACAGCAGCAGCAGCAGCAGCAGCAGCAGCAGCAGCAGCAGCAGCAGCAACAGCAAGGAAGTGCTGCCAAAGCCAAGGTAAGTGCCAGGATTTTTAGTGCCAAGTGCTAATGGCAAGTACCAGGCTGGCCCGGGGTCTGGAAGCAACAACAGCAGAAAAAGAAGCTAGAGCGAAAAGGAAGGAAAGGACGGGGGTCCCAGCAAAGGGCAAGGTGAGAGAAAGGCGCTCGCAGCAAATCAGAGCAGAGCCAAAGCTCAACAAGAGGGAAGGAAGGAATGGGTAGAAGCCAGAGAGAACAGAGAGCTAGCTAGTGACAGAAGAGCGGCCGGTACGTAGAGGCGTATTGAGAACTGCATCCGACTGCGCCATGCAGAAATGCCTTGGCTGGCCACTATGCTGGCTTCCTACTAAACCTCACAATACCTTGCAATACCTTACATTACTTGCAATACCGTACAATACCGTACAATACCGTGCAATACCGTCCAGTCCCGTACAATACCGTCCAGTCCCGTACAGTCCCGTACTGTCCAGTACAATATCTTACAACGCCTACTCCTACAAGACACATGCTCTGTAAACGCCTGCAAGCGCTGGAAACATGAGATGAAGGGTTTCCTCGAGATTCGAGAACCCCATCAACCTTGTCACCCAGTCGGGAGATGACAAGGACACAAGGAAGGGCTCATTCAGAAGGACAAGGGGAGAGGACAGAACCAGCATAGCAACAGGCAGAGGAATTTAGCAGGGAGATTGGGTTTTCCTCTGCAGTAAGAGGAGGCAGAAACTTGGCCCAGGAAGCAAGCCTTCGGCTGAAGTTTGGGAGGGCGAAGAAACATCAGTCGGACACATACAATGGAGCAAGTGCGATAGATGGATAATAAGAGGACAAGAGAGGAACGAGGCACGATCCAATCAATGTCTCTACCACAAATACACACAGCCAACAGCAACAATACCATGGCAGGGATGGATAGCAGAAAACAGGGTAGAGAAAAGAAGAATAGAAAGGCCAAGAGGGAAGGATGGGGCTCCTGGGCAGACAACGAAAGACATGGTACCGTCTGTCCCTCCTCTCCAGGCGTTAGTCTGTCCTTGACCCTGTTCTTTTCTCGGCCATATTGGTCTTCCACAGCCTGAAATAGCTGTCTTGTTTTGTTTTTAGGCATGGCCAGAAGCAAGCAGAGTAAAAAATGAATAATAATAATAATAATAATAATAAAAATAAAAATAAAAATACCAAGAAAACACCGTCGGATTGTGGGTTTCTTACCGGTCATTTTTTTGTGACAGTTGCCCTTTATGATTTGACCACTATTTTCGGTGCGAACATTTGCATGGTCCCACTATTCTTTTTCCATAGAGCTAGCCAGAAACAAAAGGGTTATACATCAACGTAGCAGGGAAGTCTCAGCACCCAGAAAGCCCCACAAGAAAGACACCACCTATCATGCTCTTATAACTTTTTGCCTGAATAAAAGCACCTTTTGCTGAGCTAATCTCTCGGCAGGTAGCATCTTGGTGGCGAGCCAGCGTCGAATATAACGTTGTGTGGGTAGATGATGTCTAAGAAATGAGGGAATTGGCAATGCACTCATTCCAAGGGAAAAAAAAGCAACTGCAAGAAGAAGAGGAAGAGAGGTGGGAGAGAGAGGGGGGACAGCCACAAACTGGGTGAATGGGGCCCAAGGGAGAGACAGAATTTGCTGGGCTTGGACTGCTCGTTCCCCTTCTCTCTTTTTGAAGCCAGAGCCATATCTTGCCTCCAGCTTTAGCACCTGCTTGGAGCTAATCTACTGACTACAGGCTGTAATATAAAGGAGCAAGAAGCTAACGTCTCTCAAGATGGAGAGGGAGGGAAAAGAGGAAGAGGCGGAAATCGAGGAGGAAATCAGAGGGGAAAAAGGCCAAGGCAGGCAAGTCGGGCTGGGCTGGCCTAGCTAGGAGAGCCGCGGAAACATGACGAGCAAGAATAATAAGAGGTGAGTGCATGTAGTAGCAGCTTAGTAGAAGGCTAGGCCTAGACACGAGAAACAGGTGTAAAACGAGGACAGGGCAAGAAGCAGGAGCAGGCTCTGCAAGCACTATGGCTGCTAAAAGCTTCAAAGGTTAAAAAGGCTGGGTGGGTGCTTGTGCTTGTGCTTGGGGCCCTAGCACTAACAGACCCGCCCGCCCTTTGTTGGGTGTGCACGGAGCCATCCACCAGTGGGGTCTTACAGCGGCTACTATCACTGTGACCAGGCATCTTTGCCCTTCTACAGTGGCTAGCAGGAACAGCAAAGAGCAGCAGTAGGAGCAAAAAAGACGGGAAACGGCTTGCGGCATACGTCTCTATATTTTTATCATTTCTAAATATGGCTTAGAAGATGGCGAGTACAAGAAATAATCTAAGGCGGCACGCCAGTGAGGGAAATGAAGAAGAAAAACATGTGGTTTTTCTGCTCGACGTTTTTGTCCCGGCACGATCCGCAAGCCAGATACCGCCAAGCCACCGCCCGATCGGCCTCGGTTACAGGGTATACTACTGTCATACGGATGAACGAACCTTTTCGTTCCCACAGCCCTCTTCACCGCCATGATTGAGTTGTCTTTCTATCCTATTTTAGACGTCCAGGACGCGTGAAAATACACCCTTAAAGAGAATTGACACCGCAAGGCACTAGAGGAAGCGACGTAAAATGTATGCGAAAAAGAGCAAGTTGCATGAGATCGATCGTTCGTCCGCATTTTGACAGGCCTATATGTGTAGTCCCAGCTCGACGCTAGCCTTGGTCAACGATGAGCCCAAAAACAAAGCAGCAGGCTCTCTGTGCCAGCCGTTTGCTCTCCAGAAACCTAGCTATTTTTTGGCCATTTCTATAGAGACTGGACGCATACATTAGGTTATCCCCTTTTCGTTCCAGTCTCGTCCTGGTTGTGTCGTCTGTTTTTTCTGTCTTCTCTAGGCCCCGCATCTTGCACCTACCGCCCGGCTTCTTTTCTCCTTTCCCTTGGTCTTTGCCGTCTGTCTCTTTTCCTCGATTTACCACCTCTGCTCTCTGCTGTTCTCATTTTTCTCCTTCCCCAGATAGCCCCAAGCGCGCTCTGCTCTCCCCCCTCCCCATCTTCAATTACCTGTGTGCGACTTGAGCAAAAACATCCCAAGTGCGGTGTGCATACACGAAGCCAGCTATGAAGTCGGTCAGCAAATAGACTATGTCGCCTGGAAGCAAGATAAGAAGATGAAAAATAAAGAGGAGACAAAATATTCTGCGACCAAGCTAACAAAGCTACCCAAGTCTTTGCTGGTCGCATGCTGCTCCTGAGAACTGTTGCCTGCACCTGACCATTGCCAACTCTATGTGTAGGTGTAGATTCCTAGAACGAATCCTGCGAAGCTTTGTTTCCAAAGGATATGCAAGGCTTCCCATCCCCTCACAGAAGCTTGCCCATGGAATGCATGTAGAAGAGACTATGGACTAGTTAGGGGAAACCCATGTCCATGCTTTCTTACCAAGGGGCTTTTTGTGTCTATTTTTCTCCTTTCCCATTGTCGTTTTCAAAAAGAAGACATAGAGCATATCCAGCAATAACAAGCCATTGGCGATCTCGTCTTCACTGTACATCTCGCCCTTTGCTCTCCTTTTTTCTGACTGCTTCTATTCCCCCCTTGTCCTTGGTGGTTCTCCCCTTGCATTAACTTCTTTCTTGTGATATGCTGGGTTACTGTGCTGAGGAGCGCCTGGAAGGATTGAGTGAGGGCTGTTCTGGAAAAGCCCAAATTACTTGGTGGAGCTCAAAACACAGGCCCGTTGTGAAACAAGTCGAACGTCTGTGTGGTATGTGCATACGCCTTTGGTCTAGGTTTCTTCTGTTCTTTGTGCTCTATGCTTTTTCATTGCTCTTGTGTTTTTCTTCTCTTCTCTTCTTGTTCTTTTGCTTCTGCTCCTATTCCTTGCAACACTCATCAACTATGTGCTTTTGCACAGATGCCTCGAACCCTGTCCTGCCCTGTCCTATCCTAAACTGCCCTCCACCCGCCCTTGCGCCTCTCGCCCAGCAAGATCTTCTCGTTTTAACCTCGAATCAACCGGTCTCTTGTATCATGGCTAGACCGCCGCTGGAAGATGGGATGAAACAGCAACAGCGCTACAGGCCCTCTTGTAAGTCGGCATGCTGCGTTTTTCTGGGTGGCTACTGGTAACCCCATGTAAGCTCATAGGGGGTATGCCCCTGTAAATATAGCGGTATGCGCGATGTCACGGGGATCAGCCAAATTACGTCTTGCTGTGAGCTAAAAAAAAAAAAAAATTACTAAAGCATAGGCAAAATGAAACCCACGATCATGGCCAAAACTAGCTCACCATGTATGTGAAGACCATTCACAAAGACGCGCATGAGAACGGATCCTGCGTTTTATCGGTGTATAGCAAGAACCGTATAACAGTCTAAACAAAAACCAGACGACTATGGGCCATTTATAGCACCTAACACAGCCAAGAACGGGGTCTGAGAACAAGACTTACAAGGGCGGGACACATGCCAGAAGAAGCAGCCTCCTAGCCATCGTCGCTTCTGCGCGGCTCTTGAATCGCGCAGAGAGAGGGAGAGAGAGAGCATAGTAAAGGATTGGGCCATATGTATTATGAAACGCGGAGATGGTGAAAGAATAAGATAAAAAGCTCTTGTCCTCTAGTTAAACCACCTCCCCGTCTGCTTCACTTACCGCCTTGTTTCCTTGTAGCTTAGGGGTTGTCTTGGAATCAAACACGATTAACAGGCTGCCCAATAACAGTGAATGTTCGCCTAGGTAGTCTGCCATAGGTATCCATCTTCTACTAAATCAGCACTGCCTCTTTCCGATGACCTTTGTACCTCTCTACCTCTCTACCTTGTTATTATATCGGGGACTTATTGACGTGGTTGGAAAACTTTCGGCTTCTCCAGCAACGCGGTTCAAAGTTCGAGAACTCAACCTAAACCCTGCAAATCTCACAAGCCCTGTATTTACCAGGGGCCCTGGTCTACATATGCATAGCTAGAGCACCGCTGTTTATCAGGGGAGAGAAGATGGGGCCAGCGTTACCACATCTTGTTTTCTGGATGAGAAAACAAGAGAGAGAGAGGCAGAGGCAAAGGCAGAGACAGAGGCGCTAAGGCACCCGTAATAACTTTGCGAAGCGTATGGCGCAGGCGCAGTACACATCTAAGAAAATGACCAAGAAGATTGCCCACCTATTCATCCATCGTCGTTACGGCCGTTAGGGTTGTTGCGTCTCTAATGCTATCGGGCTGGTTCATGGTGACAACGTGTGCGCACATAGGAAATCCACGTCAGCAGGTTTCCGGCACTTGTTCATATCCCAGCTATTTTTTCACCTCCCCGTCGTCTACCCACTAGGCTGCTGATCTTCAGATCCAAGCCCAACAATGATGTAACTCTAGTGCACAGGTCCCTATACATATACCTGTACATGCGTGTATGTATCGCATATGAATCATGCAGCATATACATTGAAGCAAAGCCTCGGAATCCCAGGCCCCTCGAGCTTATCCTCCCCCACGACAGCGACGAGATAATAGTTATTTCCGTCTGGCAAAATGACCGTACAACTGGCCCAAGGAAAGACAAAGTCCGTGTTCCCCTCTCACAAAGCCATGCACAGGGATCAAATACGCATACTTGGAGCGTTTATAGTAACCTGGATTCTCGTTCCTCTGTGTCAAACTTGGAGTGTCAAGATTGACGCACACAAGACTATCATCATCACCACATCACAACTTCAGGCAGGCAGAGACAAAAGGTGCCATTATTACGTCATATCTCACAAATTAAAAAAGACTTTGCGACTGTAAAGCACTTGGTTCGCTGGTTTTTTGTTTCCCCTGTTTACATAATCACAACTACGCAGCCTGACGTTGACATTGACACATCACAAGCACAGGAGGATGGATGGCTGTGCTGTCCATTGCCGCAGATATCTAGGCAGCTGCAAGCAGCTGTCTACACATGTCATCTGGCGATCTACAAACAACGCTACATACCCTGCATTAAGTACATGTACATAAGCTGCCTAGTGAGAGGCCCGATGAACAAGGTACCTATACATCATGGTCGTTCTTATCTTATCAGTCAACCGCCTGCTCCGTTCAGCTCAGCGGTTTGGTGATTTTACCACCCAGCCTTGCGGTATGCACTTGTAACGCCAGTTAGACAATTTTGCTTTGCTGCTTCTCTTTGCTCGTCTTATTTGCTCTTTCTTTTTCTTTTACTTGCTAGAGCTCCTTCTCCCACTCATGCTATCTAAGATTCTTGGTAGCAAGTCTCCCACGGCCTCAGTACTGATCCACCAAGTGTCACAAGCACCCCGCACTCAGCTCGCTATCCATCACCGTCGTACGCTCTCCACTATGTCTCCCATTGGATTTTCGTCGTCTGCCCAGGACTTCGTTGACTTTGTCAATGCGTCACCTACTCGTGAGTTCCTTCAACCAATGCACAAGGATACAAGGAACTTTCTCAGTGCTAACCCATATGTCGAAATCTGCGCGTATTCACAACAGCCTACCATGCCGTTCAGTCCGCCTCGGTCCGCCTAGAAAAGGCCGGCTTCCAGAAGCTCCGTGAGCGCGAGCCATGGGCTTCCAAGATTCAGCCCGGTGGCAAATACTATCTGACCCGCAACGGCTCGTCCATCATTGCCTTTGCCGTCGGTGGCCACTGGAGTCCCGGAAACCCCGTAGCTATGGTTGGCGCCCACACCGACTCACCGTGCTTGCGCATCAAGCCCATCTCTAAGAAGCAAAATGTTGGCTTCATGCAAGTCGGTGTTGAGACGTATGGAGGTGGTATTTGGCACAGCTGGTTTGACCGTGACCTGTCAATTGCTGGTCGTGTTCTGGTGCGTGATGGAGAGGGAAACTTCGTGCAGCGTCTAATAAAGGTTGATAAGCCGCTCCTGCGTATTCCTACGCTGGCTATCCATTTGGATCGTTCAAATAACTTCGATCCCAACAAGGAAACCCAACTGTTCCCTATTATTGGGTTGGTGTCTGAAGAGCTCAATAAGCCAGCTGATGAAGCAGCCGACGACTCCGCTGCTAGCGACAAGGAGGACTTTCAACCATTAGCCGCAATGAACGCCCGACACCACCCCCATGTGCTAGATGTCATTGCCAAGCACGCTGAGTGCCAGGTGGAAGACGTCGTGGACTTTGAGCTTGTACTTTACGACGTGCAACCCAGTACCATTGGTGGTCTCAATGACGAGTTCATTTTTTCCCCACGTCTAGACAACCTCGAAATGACGTACTGCACCATCACGGGCATCATAAACTCTGCCGCTGACAAAGACGCACTACTCAAGGACTCATGCATCCGTCTAGCCACCTGCTTCGACCATGAGGAGATTGGCTCTACCTCGGCCCAGGGTGCCAATAGTAACTTCCTTCCCTCCGTGCTTCGCCGTCTTGTAGCCTCTGACATTGCTGCTGCCGCCATTGGGTCTGTTGACAGCATGACGCGCGAGCCCGACGAGAGTGCAGCCTTTGAACAAACACTGGCGAGGTCATTCTTGATCAGCGCCGATATGGCCCACAGTGTGCACCCCAATTATGCGGCCAAGTACGAGGCGAGCCATCAGCCAGCCATGAACAAGGGCACAGTCATCAAAATAAATGCAAACCAGCGCTATGCCACCAACTCTCCTGGTGTAGTGCTGTTGCAAGAGTGCGCCCGTCGCGCCGGCGTGCCGCTACAGCTGTTTGTTGTTCGCAACGATTCCCCATGCGGAAGCACGATTGGGCCTATGCTGTCGGCCAAGATGGGCGTTCGCACTCTAGACCTTGGCAACCCACAACTTTCGATGCACAGTATCCGGGAAACTGGTGGCTCTAAGGATGTTCTGCATGCCGTCAAGCTGTTTGAGCAGTTCTATGTATCGTATGGCACGCTTGAGGCCAAGATACTAGTAGACTAAAGAGATTGCATCGAGATTTCTTTGTTACAAAGGTGTTTGTTTGCGTTTTGTTTAGCCCAAGTATACAATGTATCAAGTTTGAATATTCAAATCATCTGTATAATTACCAACAGGAAAACACTGAAGTTTGTGCATGTACGCAAGAGTCATGACGTCGTCTTCCATAAGATTGACGCGGAGCTATGACTGCTTTTAACAGGCATAATACATCCTTTGGACCGAACAATGAACCTGTTGGCCGCCTATTCTAAGGTTGAATTCCCGAGCCGAAGATAAAGGCCCAATGTCAGGCGAACGGCCTAGTACCAGCTAGCTCATTTGTGGGGTTTATCCTCGCAACAATATAGCGGTGCCGCGGCGCCATAGGGTTTACATCCAAGGTATCGGTCCGCTACATTCAGCTTTGCAGCTGCCGCCGACTAAGGTATGTGAAGCATAAATAGTACTTGATTTGTACCAACCTCATGAAGTGGGATGAGGCGATGGGGGTGTAAAATCGAGCCAGTGAATAGGGCCATCAGGCAATCGAGCCCATGGGGCGTTGACTTGCAAAATCAGGAGTTTTTTTTTCATTTGCATATCCGAGCTGTTTCTTCATCTATGACAGATACTAACCAACACTTGGCTTAGGGCACGAAGCAAAATATAGAGTATCAAAAGCCGCCTGACACTCCTTTGTTTCTCCTTTACTAGCCGCAAGATCAGGGAGGTGCTACAAAGGTCAAGCAACACCATCTATTATTATCAATGTCGTGAACAAGTGGCTTGAGCTCTTTAAAAATAAATTTACACGCAATACAAGACGTCTGTGGCGTAGGAGACGTCATCCTTGGCTGCGGACTGTGAAACTTGGAAAGCCATGAGCATTGTATTCACGTGAGACGAGTACCTATTCCAGGCAGTATTTCATTGCTGAGGTGGAAATAGACCTGAGAAGGAAAAGCCCAATGTCTGAGAATGAAATAGAGCAAAGCAACGCCCTTCCCACGGAGAAATTGGGTTGAAACAAGACAGCTGAAAAGAGACAAATTTGCAGAATACAAAGTGTTGGAAGAAAACAAGGGAATGTCTTGATACACTTTGTGTTCCTAATTTGGGGGTGAGCAGAAAAAGGACAAGGACGGTCAAAATTTTCAGTTTCGGCACGTGATATGAAATAGAAGAAAAGCCTGGCATTTGAGATGTAACTCTAGATTAGATAAAGCGAGCTAGACAGAACATGCATAACTTGGTTTTTTGCACAAGATGATACTAGACCTCGAAGGTGGAATATGTGGCGCTAAGTGTGGCACTAGACGGAGTCGCCCCCCCCCCCCCCCCCCTTCCCAAAGGGTAAGGCAGATGCGAAAATACGGAAATTACTCAAGCAAAGGCCCCAAGTGAGTAAGTACCTGAACAAAGTGAGAGATAAAAAAGTAAAAGACCCTCGGCTTTTAACATTGGCCTAAGTACTTAAGCAAGGCACGAAAGATAAGAAATGCTAGAAGAGAAAGAAATTAAAATTTAGTGCTGGCCTGCATCATGTAGACGCTCGAACAACGCAATCTTGCAGTTTGTGTTGATGTACAAATGAAGAGAAAAAAACGCAGCACAAGCCCCACCCTATCGAAGCTTGAGCCCTCTCAAATCATGCCCTCCATTCGTAAATATAATATTGGCCCTCATTTCAAGGGTCTTATTTCGGTAATTACTGATCTGTGCATCCATGCAATGTCTGAAACTAGGCAGACCCAGAATAACAAGCCAATCGAATGTTAGACACAGTTGGCTGACATTCTAGACACGACATCCGAGATAGTTCACTACCGGGCACACGATGGTTTTGATCGCTTTAACGCATATCGATTCAGTAACTAGACATGAGAGAACTAAAAACTCATAGCAGAAAAAACGAAGAAGAAAAATCAAGCATAAACAAAAACGGATATCCCAAAAATAAATGCTGTATTGAAACCCTGAACTCGGTAGCAGCTGTTCGCCGAGAAACACACTGTCATTGTCATTATCGAAGCACAGGAGTGGCCTGGCCCGCTCTAAATCTTCATCTGAAATCCCCTAGCTAATTGCATCAAGGTTCCATGGAAGCGGTGGTCTAGAAGTTGCGCGCTTAAGCAAGGGCGAAAGCAGCGACGGCACCGGCAACAGCCATAGCGGCAGAGCCGGCCAGAGACATGGCACCGGCAGTGACGGGGACACCGCTAGGAGGACTGTTCGAAAATCATGTTAGTTTGTGTTTTTAATCGGGTTTACATGGGAAACAACTTACGTGACGACGCCAGTGCCGGAGGGAGAGCCACCGGAGGGAGCGACGGGCTTGCTGGGAGGAGCAGTCTCCTCGCAGGGAACGTCCTCGTAGACGGTGATGACGGAGGGGACCATGGTGGTGATCAGCTTGACCTTGGCGGTCACGCACTCCTCATCAACGGGAGCAGCGGGCAGGGTGGTGCCGGGGACAGCAGCGTTGTGGATAACACCGGTGCCAGCGGGGCCCTTGGGAAGCTCAGCGCCCTTGGTGGGCTTGCCGGGCTTGCTGACGGGAGCAGTGCCAGTGGGGTAGGGGATAACGGTCTCGTTGCGGTAGCCAGGGACCGAGGGGGCGACGGGAGCAGCGGGGGGAGCAGCGGGCTTGGTCTCCTCGGCATCGCAGATGGTGGTGGTCATGGCGACAACGTTGGTAACAACCTTGGTGGCATGAGAAGGGCAGTCGGTGACGTACTCAGGGCAGTCGGTGATGGTGTGGTACTCAGTAGAGAAGATGGTAGAGGTGACCTGGGCAGGCTTGCCAGTGCCAACGGGGGCAGTGCCGTACTGCATGGAGGCCATGGCGCCGGCGGCGGCAATGATAGCAACGGTAGAGAACTGCATTTTGATAGATTTGGGAGATGAAAAAAAAGGGTAGTCGTAAAGACGAAGAAAAAAGGTATTAAGATGAAGCGAATGGAATAGTTAAATAATAGAGCTTGATAAAGAGTGGACGACCGAAGTCAAAAGAATAGAGCGAAGTGGGAAGAAGCTTTGAAGTTGGAGTTCTGAGCTGAAGAGCAGAGAGAAAAAGAGGCATGGTGAAGGGGGGAATTGTGTTCCTATTAATACTTGAAATCGCCTCACTGAGCCAGAACAGAAAATAGACAAGGCGAAGTGAGGCACAGTCACAATTAGTGCCCTCTCTAGTCCAAAACTCCTCGAAGCCTACCACTACTAGCCCACTGGCACATTCACTGCAGTACGGCATCATATGCCCACACACCCCTATGGGACCTTCTGACCCTCTGCTGGATCTCCCGTTTCTGGCCGTGGCCAGGTATTCTTCCACCCCCCGGTCTTTGCTGACCTGTCTCTCAGTGAGTTGTCCTGAGTGGCCCGTGTCTTGCTTTGCTGCCCTCTGTCTCTTCCTCGGGCTCTTCCCCTGGCTCGCTCATCCTCATTTCCCTTGTGAGATTGACCTTGTCTCCCCCTCCCCCTCTTCCTTCACTGTTCTTTCTGGTTAATTTCCACCCCCTTGTACCTCCACCCCCTCCTTTTCTTCACCCCTCTCTTTTCTTCTTCCCCCCTGCAGCTACTTCTTTGTTCCTCTCTGCCAACTTCACCGGCTGTCTGTGAGTTGGCGTACCTGATCTATCGTGCCAATAATCGCCCTTTGCTGTCCTCTATTGCATGCACTGTAAACATGTGTCTCGTTGGGGGCTTTGTAGGGGCTTCTCCTCTCCCTTATCCTGCTCAGCCCTCTTCTACACTCTGAAGCATACTATTTTGCTGCTCCTGCTAACACTGATCAACTTTCTCTCCCCACTATTCTAATGATAGATACGCTAAGAACCTGACGTTTTGGTCCTCGGCGAGCCTTTGCTTTCTCTTCCTTTTCGCTTGCTGGCTTTCACTCGTCTCTTTTTTTAGCCCAAACTTTGTCGTCGTTGGATGGTGGAAACCTCCGTGGTGCCTGCAAAAGCCTAGAAATATTCTGAATGTTCCAGAGGCGTAGGCGCTGTAGGTCTTGTATCGTGATCTTAATTTGGAAGAGTCTTTATCATCACAGCGTTTCGCTATTGCCGAGTTTGATCAAGTGTCTAGTCTTAGGGTTTCTTGTTACAGCCCCCACTTTCCCACTATATTTTGTCTAATCTTCTTCTTCTTCTTCCCCTCCCCCCCTCTCCATCCCCCATGCCATCTTTTGGATAATGACTATGCAGAGCACTACCCTGATCTTTTACCTTGTCATCATGCTCAACATGCGGTGAGCACCCGGGGCAATCTCGCCCGACTTGCATTTAGCCTTTGCTCTCACCCTGTCTTTGCCCGCATTTGTCCTTATCCTTTCGCTTCCACTTCCTAGTCTGTCCTTTTCATATTAGGCCCTGAGCCTAGTGATGCCCACACTCTTCTTTTCCTTCCTTATTTTTGTTTTGTGGCATTTGGTGGTAGGAGGAGAAAAAGAGGGGGGAGGGAAAAGGAAAATGAAGCTAGTGGGAGCTAGTTCAGATCACTTCTCTTCTTGTATTTGGATCATGGTAGTGCAGGTGCTAGAGGCGTAGCTCCGGGCTGCGGATATGAAATGTCTTGAGCTTGAAGAGAAATAAAAACAAGGAGTCAGCCACTCAGACCATGACCAGGCTGACTGCTGTATCTCCGGCATAATGCCTGGTACATGCTGTTTGTACTTATGCACCTTAGAAATTACCTAGCCGCCTGAAGTTTGTTGTCGGTACCTCTGTCTGCAGATCTGCCAGTAGCATCCCGTTCTCCCTCAGCAAAATTGGCGGTGAGACACACCCACAAAGCAAATCATCAACACACATGGCAATATCCCGTTTTGATTATCCCATCTTCCCCCTTCTATCCTCCTTGCCCTTTTCCCTTGACCATCATTTGCCTAACCTGGTGGCCTTGTGGTAGCACGTATCTAAGGGCACGGTCCTTGTCATGTCATTGGAAAAGGTTGCTGTAGTCAACCATGTTGAAAATTGAATCGTGATTCGAGCCCTCACACACCCCCTAATCTCATGCGTCCAAAGTTCATGCCTATCAAGCTCCTTATGAACTTAGCTTTGTCGTTTAGAGTTAGTTTCTGGTCGAAAATGTAACACCACCCCTTTTTTTGCTAGTTTCTATGGCGGAAAACAGCCCCCATTACTTACCTGCATAGAAGGAAGCCGGCAGAAAGCTAATAGCTACCAGCCGGCCATTATCACCCAGCTTCTCTGCTACATGGGCTACATAGCGAATACAGAGCTCTTTTTCTTTCTTTCTCTCTTTCTCGCTTGTCAATCTCTCTTACATCATCCTGCCTGTAACCGGAATTTCGCACAGCTTGTAATTACTTTTAAATGATATGCAATTCGCCACAATAGAGACAAGAAGGGCAAGGAGCGCAGGTGAGTTGTTGCCTCGTTGTGTTTAGATTTTTCTTTTTCCTTCCCTCCCCTTCTTTGTATGTCAGAGTCCAGCTAAGCTTTTGTTCAAGCGATACAGGCAGGCTGAAGCTGCCGAGCCATTATTACTGCTGCCCATAAATCCCGCCTTTCTTTATTCAGAGGTAACATCCTCGGGTCTTGATTGGTTCGAAACAAGCCCCTGGTGGAACCAACCTCTGGTACCTGCATTAGCGTGGCGCTCTGCTTATGTCCTTTGGCGACAATACCAGCATCAATTGACTCCACAGAGGCCAATTCGTGCATAAATTCAGATGAAGTTGTAAAAATTTGCCTCCTTCCGCTGTAGGTAGGTGCTCATTATTGATTACTATGCAATCTACAGAGCAACACAACAATAATACAATGTAAACAAACAGAGTCATACGAAAACAACTGGGGAAAGGTGGGTGAAATTTGTTCGAAATGACACTTTGGAAGGCATCTCTCGTCTCTGACCTTCTGGTATTCTTGGACCTCCTTGAGTGTCTGTTCTCGTCCTCGCTCTCTTGGCTATTAAAACTGTCAACCGTCAAGCCTTCTGTCCCGTCTGCCCAGGCTTAAGGCTCAGCCTTGCCTGATTTGTACCAACACAGCCCCAATAACGTAGCTTATTTTGACATGTCCTAGGGCAAAACCTCGCCTAACACTTGTGTTGATAGAATGTAGACGGCACAAGGCTGTGCCTCGCTTCCTGTCTATTTTTCCACGGTCAAAAGACCTTGTCCCAATGCTTGCTGACAGATGAGCTTGTTTTCTTCTTCTCTCTGCTCACCGTATCTGCTCATTCCATTTCTTCTACGGCCATGTGCGTCTCCCTTTGATTCTCTCCCTTTCAAACATCTCGTGGCTACCCGTCTTGGTAGAATGGGCCTTTAGCGATGGGCCCCAGATGAAACAGACATACATGCATGCGGCGTCGAGCAGTGCCGACTTTTCTGACAATGTATTGAGCTTGCTTTTTGTGATTGACTTGTCCGCCAGAAAGGCCTAACTCACGGCAATTTACTGACAGTTGTCAAAGACCCATCAACACTATATTCATCATGCGCTATAAACACTATGGAGGATAGCAAACTTGCTCTCCGCCTTTTCAATGGCAATTTCCCAAGTGGTCATCTTAATCAGTTGGCCTGTTCACAAACCTCTGTGTGTGAGCTACAAAATGCACTCAGCATAATTTGGAGGAGCAACGGCACTCACTACTCATACTCTTTGGCCCCAAACCCTTGCTGAAATATGGAGATAACGAACAAGGTCCAAGACCGCCATGTCTGAGTCAATGCTTTATTCCTTACGACTGACTACCCTGGGAAGAGCAAAGATTCCTCGCAGCCGCGCCATCCAGGATGGGGTTTTATATATACATATGTATAGAAAGGTCTTATCTTGGCAAGTAAATATACATGTGTAGCACTTTTCCTTCTCAGAGTTGCAGCAAGCAGTGCATCTCAATGCAATGCTATGGTACCAATGAGAGAGTACCTTTGTCCGGTACGGGGGTGCTGTAGGTAAAACTGTCCTTAGCTGGCTGCAATGCAAGGTTTTTTTTTTTCGTTGTTATTGTTTGTTTACCTTTCGGATGTTGCATTGAACTCAGACTGTTTGCAAAAGTCATTTCCCCATAAGGAAGCTTCCATTTTTTCTGTCGGGCCTTCCATGTGGCTGTAGCTTTTTCTCTCCGGCCTGGCTTTCCCTTTCTCATGCGTCCCCCGAAAATTTTCTTCTCTTAGTTTTTCCTCCTGGTCTTCTCTTTCTTTGCTATGCACAAGAGTTCATACTGTTATCTTGTTGCTTCTTTTAGAGCCAACGGTTCTTTCTATATTGAAATCTTCCGTGATCGAAGATGCCTAGAACGGGCACAGTTGCTTTAGTTTTTCGCGGAAAAATAAACTGCTGCTGCCGTAACAACAACACTTGAGAGTGATAAACAAACAAACAAGCCATGACCATCCCGTATCCCGCCATGGACAAACCTAGTTGAACAGTTCAAGTCAAGGGAGAGGACAAAGCATAAAAAAGAGACGACTTTCTGACCGCCTTGGGGACGCAGAGATGGCATGGCATATGCCTCTGGCTCTAGACATACGGCTATCGCGGTGTGGAGACGACGTATGCAAAAGAGGCCCATTCATATGCAGAACAACAAGGACACACGTTAACAATGAAATGCAAACGGCATTGCCAATCCCGCCCCCACCGCAGCATCATCTTTCCTGGACCCTGTGCAGGATTTGCATTCATTGTTGACCATCGAAAGAACCTGAGAGGGTGGTGAAAGAAGAGAAGAGTCCTACCAGCCGTTGATGGCTTGCAACAGCATTATTACCTCGTTTGATCTACCTGAAATTACCTCTCCCATCACGGCAGCAACGGGATACTGGTGTTGATCTTGATCATACAACTCATTTGCATACTAGCCATCGGCAGCCTCCTGCGGCCTATGATTCGTTCTGTAATAAGATTCTCCACACTGCGAATCTCCCAGCGCCCATGTTAATCCTTCCAAGTCTGGGTGGTTCATGTTTTCCTGAGATTACCATGAGGCCTTTTTCAGTTGGTACTGTTTGATAAGCTGACTGTCTGGATAGCCCTTTACAGAGCCTTTGTTGCAAGTGATCCTAGCCAACACGCACCAAGGAATAGTTGGAATACAGTCCAGTGCTAAATACGGCCAGGCTCCGAAGGCCCAAAGCAACAAGAAGCACATGTGCATTGTGTTGTGCTTGGTTATACTTCACCTTTGCGGCAAAGGAAGAGATAATGCGTCTATTTTCACTAGTTAACAAAGAACAAGACCGGCCAAGTTACCGAATTGTCACAAGCCTATCCCCTTTTTTTCGTCCCGCAATTAGGTAAGATGGCTTGATATAAAGAAGACAAAGGGTAACATTTATGATACTGCACTTGCAACTACAAACAAGACCGAAAAAGGCTCACAAAAAGGCTATATAGCCATTTGTGGATCTTAATAGTACGTTTCACTTCTTCTCTTAGCTCCCTAACAAGTCCTTTAAGTTACAGGAGCAGTTGGCTAATCTTTCTACAGGTTAGTTTAGACGAGCACTTGCTACTACCCGACACGGCCTTCTGGTCAGGTTACGTAGTATTTTCTTGTAGAAAGAGGGGGCTCTCAGGATCGTGCACTTCACGCACTTCACATTTTGGCGAAATTGGAAATTATTCGAAAAATGAAGGTTTGGAGAGGGTTAAGTGAAAGATAAGGAAAGAACAAAGCGGGTTAGATCCTCGCTTTTCGCTTCTCGCTTGTTGTGGAATGGAAAGGCAGGTCAGGGTTAGAGGCTGGCCACGATTTGGAATAAGCTTGTGTTCTTGTTTTTACAATCATCCCCCTTTTCATGAATGCCTGCTGATTGGACAATCGTCAGTTTGAGCTGGGGTCCCAGCCCTTTGTTTTACCAACAGTGGATAGTGGCAGAGGGGCGAGATAATGAAATTTCATTAACGTACATTGCATGATGCGACCTGGTCTTGTTCCCACACTCTTTTGTCCCTTTGGCGTCAAGGTATGTATGTAGTTACAACGGTATCGTAACGGCCGAGGCAGGGCGCTGCTGGTCCTTTTGTCTTTGATTATGCGTTGGCTGATTTGTTTGTTGTCTGTTGATTTTCCGTCCAAGGCTGTAAATATGAGGCTCAGTACACCCCCTTACAATTGACGGCTTAAGTTGTCTTCTATATAGCTATCATGCTTCCAAACAGCACATCCATCCTCAGTTCCAAATTGTCACATCTCAAACTATGCTTTGGAAGTCAAGTATTGTGTCAGTTATAAATAGAGTTATATGTATAGGCCAAGCTGCGTAACACACGAGACATATGGTCATATGTGTATAGACATGGCATGATGGAGGGAATCTGCTGAGTCTATGCTCACAATTACTCTATCTTGCTGTGTGTATTTGTACATGTATCATGTGCCGAGTCAACCACCAATAAGATGAGAATGCCCCGCCCCATGACGTAGCAACGCCACTGCTGCTGAAAGTTTGCGGTATAGATAACGTGGGATATTTCGTGGGGATGTGTAGTGATAGGGTTGGGTAGGGTTTGCAGAAGAAGATGTTCTCGTTGTGAGTCACTACGAGACGGTGTATGCGATGCTGGAGGGAACACCAAATTATACAAGCCAATCATAGCCAACGATAATTATGACTTTGCGTGCCATATCTTATCACCTTCACATACTCAGCAAGTTGTAGGACAGACGTTGAGGCCAGAATCACCCGAAGATTACCCACAAGAATTAAACCCAGGCTTTCCTATTCGGGCCTTGGGCTCTAGCATAATAAGGTTTGTGGTGGTTGCACTTTAACAAAATGCGAAAATTGCACATCCAGAATTAACCCCACCAAAAAGCACAAACTTGAGATGGGCTATGAAGCTGTAATTTTCTATTAGGCCTTAAGCCTTGTGATCTTTCCTCCACGTCGCCCTCTATTTGATTCTGCCGCATTGATTCTGCCGTACTCACCGCCAAGTTATCATCTTCGCGCTTCTCTTCTGTGTCCTGCGTTTATGCTTGTGACTGTGGCTTCTTTGGTCAGACCAGACTCTCTGTCTATATATCTATTATCTGCGACCTCTTCACGTCCTTTTGCTTGACACGACCCTCTATCAACAGGCTCAATACGCTCCCCTTATCGAACAATTTGTTTCAAACGGGCCGAAGCACCTTAATACTCACCCAAGGCGCCCTTCTCGACCTCATCGGCAATAGATAGCAAGCGTACTTCACTTGCGACTTAGCTTAATAGCATCACCTTCTTTCGCTTTGTTAATACTGCATCCTATCTTTTATTGTATTGGCCTTTCAAACGGCACAAAATAATCTATATGGACGCCGAGGTGAGTTTCTCCTCATCATTGGGGACTACCCCCTCTTTTTATCTTCTGTCTTGCCTGCTGCTGGTGAATTCCTCCTGTTTATATGGGTAAACTATACAAGGCGACTGCAAGAGGCTAGTAACAATAGTTGCATTGGTTTCTCTGAAATTCTCTGAATATCTATACAACTTGGCTGGCTGCGGTTGTGATAATCGTGACACTGCATGGTGGAGGGCTCACTATTTTGTGATATCATATACCTTGTCAAACACCCCCGTCTATCTGTCAATTTCTCCTCCCCTCCTTTCTGTCCTGTTATTGTCACTGCAAATTTACCTGCTCCGTCTTTCCAGGATCTGTGCTGACCCTTTGCCTTTCCTCGTTTTACTTAGATTGAAAACGCGGTTCAGATCGCTGGAAACCCTCACTCAGACCGTGCCCTTCAAGAACAGGCCGTAGACTACATCCTTCAGCTCCGCTCGAACACACAAGCCTGGGAAGCTGCCCTTCGGCTCTTCACTCGAGAACCTAGGGCATCGGAGCTGACACGCTTGTACAGCCTCGACATCATCAACTATGCTATTCATAACCATAATCTGGACGACCGGAGCTTAGGGTACTTCAAGGACACCCTGTTTCAGTATGCTCAAAGCGTCTATGGTTCTGGTGATCCTACCATGATCGACAGCGCCGCCATTCGTAACAAACTCTGCCAGTCATTAACTTACATCTTCGTCTTCCTGTATCGAACCGGCTGGCCGTCCTTCATTGGTGATTTTATGGCGTTGACTCACCTCCCTGGAAGCTCGCAGCCCGACAATGCCTCCGGTGTTGTATTGTACCTCCGTATTCTCACATCTATCCACGATGAAATTGCCGACATGATGCTATCTCGTGACGCCCAAGAAGCAAAGCGCAACACGGAACTCAAGGATCAGATCAGAGCACAGGACATGCAGAAGATTGCACAGTCTTGGCGGGGGCTGCTAGCCTACTATTCGACTAGCAACGATGCAGTGGTTGAAATGGTTTTGCGTGCCATAGGAAAGTGGGTGAGCTGGATGGACATTTCACTAGTAATTAGCGAGGACATGCTCAGCTTGCTACTTCCCGTTGTTGGCCGATCGAACCCTAACAGCAATGAAGACAAGATCAGAGATGCTGCTATTGAGACTCTGACCGAGATTGTCAGTAAAAAGATGAAGTCTTCAGACAAGATGGAGCTTATAAACTTCCTTAAGCTTCGCGAGATCTGCACTGAACTTGTTGCCAGCCCTCCACTCAACGAATACAAATCAACACCAAAGTACGATACAGATCTTGCCGAGGCTCTCGCCAAAATGGTGAACTCGGTTATGACCGATGTTGTCAAGGCTATTGACGATAGTAACACTGCTGTTGAGGCCAAGGGCATGGCTGAGCAGCATCTCCAGAACTTTCTACCTCTTCTCCTGCGTTTCTTCTCTGATGAATACGACGAGGTCTGCTCCACCGTCATCCCCTCTCTGACGGATCTCCTCACAGCTATTCGCAAGTTCAAGACTGTTCCTGCATTTTACGGCGAGATGCTTCCTGCCATCTTGAATGCTATAATCTTCAAAATGCGCTACGATGAGACATCGACTTGGGCCAGTGAAGATACCCAGACAGACGATGCCGAGTTTGAAGACCTACGGAGAAAGCTCCACAATCTGCAAAAGTCCATTGCTGCTATTGACCAGAACCTGTATATTGAGGTTTTGAGTAATGTCGTTGGTAGCGCCTTCCAAACGCTGGATGAACAGGGTGCACAGATGAACTGGCGTGATCTTGATTTGGCACTTCATGAGATGTTCCTATTTGGTGAGCTTGCGCTACCAAACCAGGGCCTGACTGCCAAGAACCAGCCATCAACGGCAGCGTCTGAGAGACTAGTAATTTTGATGAAGCGCATGATTCATTCTGGTAAGTTGAAATTTGCGGGCAAAGCTTACTAGTGTCCATTTACATTGAATTTACTGATGCTAAGCTCGTTATATGCTAATATTTATCGTCTATAGGGATCGCGAGCTACCCCCACCCCGCCATTCTCATCCAGTACATGGAAATCTGCGTTCGTTACTGCGCTATCCTTGAAGCCAATCACGATCTGATACATGTCGTGCTTGAGAACTTTATTCACCTGGTTCACCACGACCATATTCGTATCAAATCTCGCTCTTGGTATCTGTTTGCTCGCTTTGTGAAGCAGCTGCGCGGGCAGATTGGCAACGTGGCTGAGGGCGTGATAAAGTCGATTGGCGATCTGCTGCCCATCAAGGCTGAAGTCCCTAACGCCGATGATGCCGACGACCACGTCTCCTCGGACGAGAGCGACCACTCTGCTGATGCCTTGTTCACTAGCCAGCTGAACCTTTTTGAGGCTATTGGTTTTATCTCATCGACGAGCGCGACACCTGCAGATCGCCAGGCCTTTTATGCTAGATCCATCATGGAGCCTATCTTTGCGGATATCCAGGCGCATATCCCTAAGGCTGCTGGAAATGATGTACAGGCTCTTTTGCAGATACATCACTCGATTATGGCGCTGGGAATGCTCGCTCCTGGCTTTTCTGACGCTATAGTCAGTGCTAGCAAGGCTGAGAACAAACCCAAGGTTGCCCCTGTTGAGGTGGTACAGGTCTTTTCCCAAGCCACTGAGGTTGTGCTGGTTGCTCTAAGCCAGCTGAAGTTCAATCATGACATCCGACAGGCTGCACGCTCGACATTCTCGCGTTTCTTGTCTGTCATGGGATCCAATATGCTGCCTCAACTTCCCCAGTGGATTGATGGCTTGATGTCAGGCAACTCGGCCAACGACGAGATTTCGTTTTTCCTACGTCTAGTGGGCCAGCTCATGCATAGCTTTAAGGGCGAGATCCTTGAGATTCTTGATGTACTTCTGGTTCCCCTAGTCGAGCGCATCCATACTGGGCTTTACGAGCCTGTGGCTGGCACTGATGACGAGATCCAGCTCCTGGAGCTTCGTCGTGAATACCTGACCTTTGTCCAGGTCATCCTTAACAATGGTCTGGAGCGTGTATTCATCAGCGAAAAGAACCAACACTTTTTCGAGACCATCATCACCTCAATCCTTAGCATTGCCCGAAACCTGGGCCAGAACGTCGGACAGAGTCGTCTGGGCTTTAACGTCATGACCCGTATGACTCAGATTTGGGGTGGCCCTGACCTGGCTACTATCTCTGACCCGCCCACTGCGCCCTCAGGCAGTCCATCGCCCGCCATTCCTGGCTTTGATAGTTTCCTCATGGAGCGTTTCCACACCGTTGGCTGGGAGGTTATTCAGGATGCGCAGTTCCGGCCCGACACCGATGCGCAGTTCAAGCAACTTCTCAATGAAGTCATCTCGCTTGAGCAGACCATCTATCTCAAGATTGGTGAGGCGTACATCCAGAATGTGCAGGCTGTGATAGCACCACAGCTCGGCTTTGATGCTGCTGAGTTCTTGACGCGCCTGGCAAGCTCCAAGGACCGCAAAGTTGTGGCGCAATATTTGCTGCAGCTGATCAAGAGTCGTAGACAGTAATCACTGAGAAGCAAAAAAACGAGGGGAAAAGAGAGGGAATCAAAGAGCATGGATGGGTACAGTATATTGAAACTTTGGGAAGAAGCCTAGATGGGACAAGACGAATAATACCAGAAAAAGAAAAAGTTTCGCCTCTCCTCCTAAAAACAAGGAATCTTGGTCACAAACAAAAGAGAACGAACACACACATGCACACAACACACACATACACACACACACACACACACACACACACACACACACGCACTTTAACTGTTGGAAGGACGAACAGACGAGATTGGAGAAATGAGGTTACGGAATGGGATCTAGATACTGTGGCTTAGGAGTTTTCCTATTTTCTTTTTCTTTTTTTCTTTTTTTTTTTTTATATTCTTAATGCCAATCAATCCGGTTGATCAATAGAAGAAGTCTAGTTGTGATGTTATGGACCAATCTATTGTTTCTAGTGGCGAGTGACAGACAAAAAGAAAAAAAAAAAAAAAGAAGAAAAAACCTTTGCCTATTTGAAAATAAAATCAAAAGAACCCAAAGTAAGCCGCTAATGTACTTTCATAAATCTATATCTAAATGCTTCTTCTTCTCTTCTTCTATTCATGGTCCTCCTCCTCGTCCATGCTTCCCTCGCTCGATGCGCTCGACCCCTCGTCATGCAGTGTCTCTAGCACATGCTGAATCTCGTCTTCACTCATCAACTCCACGGCCTTTCCATCGCTAGCAGGAGTGGCCGTACCCCTGCTTCGCCGCCGAGACTCTAGCCGGCCGCGTTCAACTCGTCGTTCGACAGCGAGCCGGTTCTGGACAAACTTGAGCGTAGGGAAGGCACTCTGGCGGCCCTCGTGAATCATGCGCGCGAGAACGGGCCAGTCTGGGTCTGACAGAATACGAGCCAGGTCATACGGTCTACTCTTGGGCCAGATGGTGATGGTACCGCTGAAGGGTTGGAGCCATAGCTGTGACCAGTCTTGGCCAAGCGGCCGTGGGAGCAGCTCGGTACTGCGAATAAAACGTAGCCACTTGATCATGTCTAGGCGTAAGAAGTTTTCAATGGCCGAGCCGATATAGCCGCCCCGCCAGCCCTTGCCTTTGCGATGAGTCACAGGATGACCGACAGAGCCGCGAGAATGGAAAAAGAAGACATTGATGTGTGGGTTGGTCTGGCTGACAATGGTGAAGTTGACATTGAAATGCAGGTTTAAGGCGCGGATGGGGATGTCAGTGCGTAGGCTACCATCTTTCCAGCGATGGCCAAACGAGTACGGAACCAGGCTGCCGTCTGCCGTCTTCATCATGAGAACAACTGGGTTCAAGATACCGGGCACCGCTGCCGATGCAATGACGGCAGACCAAATTACGCAGTCAGGACTAGTTAGATAGTTGCAAAGAATTGTAGGCGAGTGCGGGTCTGCAGGAACACAGGTGATGTTGAGAATCCGCCCAGTGCGCTCGTATGCTTCACGGAACGTGGTTGAGCCGCGTGTCCACCACTGGCACTTGCGAGCCCAGTCGACTGCGTCGAAGCGAGCGCCAGTCTTCCACCAGCGCGGGAACCATGTGGTAATGGGCTCATTGCAGGCGTTGATTTTATTTGCCAAGTCAGGGATAAGCAACCGGTGTAACTCTTCGTTGGTGCGTGTAGCAACAAGCGCGGCTACCATGGCACCGCCACTAGTACCAGTGATGACGTCAGGGAGAAGATTGGCATCAAGGAGAGCCTTGACTACTCCAAAATGGTAAAAAGAAAAGGTAGCGCCTCCCGAGAGACAAAGGGCGGTTCGGCCATAGTTTGTCGAGAGGTGTTTGAAGAGGACGTGGCGGCGATCGTCGGGAAGCGAGGGCGATTCGGCTGCCCAGTCAATGCAGCAAGACACTAATTGATAACGGACATGTGTTAGTGTGGGGAATCCACCGGAAGCGTATCTAATTGCTGTCACCAACCAGACCAGCGGAACTTACACTCATCGAGAAACTCTTGCACCAGGTTCTTCGTGCCATAGTATGTCTGGCTATATAGCCGCGTATTTTCGACGCCCGCAAAATTGTTCTTGACACAGCTCTGTAGCAATGCGGCAAGCTCATTCGCCGCCAATGACTCCTTGTTACCCTTGGCCTCTTCAGCTTCAGCGATCACTCTCAGCTTCTTGAGTTGCGAATACGCTCTGCGGACGGTAACAGAATCATAGTAGGCAAACTTGTCGTCCTCTTTCCACTTTTGCCTACCGAGGAACTCGTCGAGGCGTTCTGCGCCTTCAACCCACTCATCATACGTTGTTGACCTTTGCAGGCGCCGACGCAGGACATTTCGCGGACCACGCCACGTGAAGAAATGCTCGTAGCACCAGATATAAAACCGAGTGAGCAGATATATGAGCCATTCAAAAGACAAGACACTTAAGATACCCGCAAACAAGGGCCACTTGAGAAGCGAGTAAAAAACACCCTCACGTGTCTCATCTGTGGTGCGATGGCCTTGGGGCAGGGCGTGTGGTCGCTTGTCTTTCTTTGGCTTTGACTTCAGCTTGAGCTTCGCCTTGGCTCCCGGGCGCTTGATCTTTTCGTTGATGGGTGCCCAGTCATTCTTTGCCGAGAAAAACATGGCCTTTGTCGGTGTGAGAAGGTCGGCCGAAGGGGCTGTGGTATCGGGGCCGGAGGGTACCGCAGGCGGAGAGAGCATCCCGGGAGTTGGGGGTATGGAAGAGATTGGATCTTGCAGGAAGCTCTGGCGTCGATACATTGTGGGGGACGTTGTCTGTGTATCATAGGGCGAGGAGATGGTGGGCGAAAGAAGCGAGTCTGGTGCTGCAAGGGCCTGCTCAAACGCTTCAATATGAGCTGCATTGCAGAAATCTGTAGCAAAATCGGCTGTTGTTGAGGGTGTGAGGTTGGCACGAGAGAAACCGTACGAAGGCGGATATCCTTCATACTGGCCGGGTAGTTTGTCTTGCTGCAAGCCATCGCGGCTCTTGGAAGCACCTGCGGGTGTTTTAGCGCCCATTGACGCGGTTTGAAGGGGCAGTTTCTGTGGATATAAAGCTCAGATGCGGGAGATTGCGTCACAATGCATACGACGCCAACATGCGGCGTATCTCTATACAGTAGGAGATGTGTATGGTGTATGGTGCGGGAGATGGGCAGGTTGCTTGCTATTGGTAGGGATAGAAAGTTGGTAAGGAGCAAAAAACGCAAAGCGAAGGCAGAGGACCACGAATGATTAGTCAGTCAGCCCGAACGACAGGAAGGAAAATGTGGCTTTGATGAACCAGATAATGGCAATTGCCTAAATGAAGGTTGAGGTTTGCGAAAGAAGGAAATTACGCGACGGAAATAAAGAAGAAAAAGAAGTCGAATAAATAGGGAATAAATAGGGAATAAAGTTTATAAAGCCCATGAACTGCCAAAAAAGAACAAAAAAGTCAAAATGCGGCAGGTGACGTCGTTGGCTCCTTCCCCAACGAAACAAGCCCGCTTCTCTAAAGAGCGATCAGCTTCCAAGCAGCTGGGCCATAGATGCCTTCGTTCATTGGCTGAGAACCAAGCTTAACTCAGGTGTTAGACAAGATATTTGCAATAGGAAAGATAAAAATCAAGGTACTCAGACATTGTATATGCTACAGTGCTTACAAGCAAGTACCTTTTGTTTTAGCCTTTCTTCTGATTTCCTTCCTCTAGACCCTTCTTTCGAAAAACTTCTTCGCCACCCAAGACACCAGTATTACGTGGATCTTCTTATGTCCAAGAATCAATAATCATTAACGCGCACATGGGCAAACAAAAAAACGAAAACGTAAAGACAAAGTGAAAACCAAACGTGGCGTACAAGCTCAACAGCTGCAAAAGAGAAAGAAAATCACCTTCCCGCCTGAGAGACCATCACCAGAATGTCGCAACCCTGTTAGGTCTCAATACATTCTATTCGGCCCTGCCCCCTCGCCTCGCCTCCATCAATCAGTAGCTATTGTCTTTCCGGTCCCATTGCTGATTCCTTCCTGCCACTATCGGTTATACCAGACAACAGGCGACACATCGCTACCACCACCACCACCACCACCACCACCATCTACATTCTCATTTCTCAACGTCTTCAAGGTATCATGATATCCGGGGCAACGAAACAACCGTGTGCCGTATCGCATCGCCCGATGATAATGCTGTCGTGTAGTGTAGACAACACGTGTCTTTCGGATCCGTGGAATCGACAAGTGCTGATGTCCAATGTAACCGCTTAGACGTACTGCGACAACCACCGAATGCCGTCGCCATATCCTATTATTCCCTGTCAGCCGTCGTTCGTTTGAGCAAAAAGATTAATCGGTATTGCCTCTTACCTTGTCGCATGACGACAGAGCACATGAAAACTTCAATAGGGCGGATGCCCTCCAGAGGCATCTTGCCCTTTCCGGTAGTCTGATAGAGACCCAGCTGATGACGCAGCTCATCTTCTGATACGGCGTCGGGGTGGTCGATCTTGTTGCCCAGAACCATAAAGGGCACTTTGCTCAACTCTTCCATTGCCAACAGAGCATCGAGCTCGGCCTTGGCCTCAGGGAAACGCTCGTGGTCCTTGGCATCAACTAGGTAGACGATGCCGTTAACTTCGGGGAAGTAGTCCTTCCACAAACGACGGGCTATACACAAGTAATAAACGTTGTCAGCATATTTTCTTTCTCGGGCCAAGAATTTCCGTTGCTCTGTTTGTTCGTACCCTGCTGATGGCCACCAAGATCAAAGGTGGTGAACTTGACGTTGCCAATGGCAAGCTCCTCGGAGTCTAAATGGTGGGTAACGTCGGTTAGTATTCTACGTTACAAGGTTTTCCAGATGACATCGACAACATACTAGGATGCAGCGTAGGAGGCAGAATAGCAACACGATCGTTCTATTCAATATAATTATCACGTTAGTAAATGGGTAGATCAAAACACAACATTGCGTAATTCAAAAACGGCCAGGATAGATGCCAAACTAATGACCACCGGCACTTGATAGTTCAGCAAGCACTTACCTTCAGCATGTGAAGAAGGGTTGTCTTTCCAGCGTTATCCAAACCCAGGAAAAGCAGCTTGGCGTGCTTGTTCAACAAGCCAAGCGATGACAAAACATCGTAGACTAAATGCCGATTCACATGTCAGTTCATGCAATAACTGAAGATGCAAGTGTTCATCGAGCGATGATCAAACAGGCCTCTGTCGCTTTTTTTTGGGAGGGGGTTTTTTTTTTGCATGATGGGGGGAAGCTATGACATGGCAACGCGCACCTGGCCTTGGTCGCAAAAGCCAAATACAACGTTAAAAGAGCCATTCTAAAGCTAGCATGCGCACCCACGGGCAGCATGTCCAGAGACTCCCCAGTGTGTTGTCATGCTTAGTATGATGAGATTTCCCCTCGCCAACATCCCGGATAAATGGTACGGGTACGCCCATGGGGTTGTCCTTCACAGCCTTATTGGAAGGCCACTACATGGCGCACCATGTAAAGCTGAGGGGAGGGGGGAAGAAAAAGCAACAGAGGCCCCAAGATATCAAAAGAGCAGACAAGCAAAGTTTTTTATATCGGGCCGCACATACACCAGTTAATAATCCACATGATGCCGAGCTTCGGGGTTGTTGTTGTTGTTGTTGTTGTTGTTTTTGGTGCTGCTCTTAGTCTGCCAAGTGTGTTCGGGTGGGTGTGGTTGCGGATGGACAGTTTTCGGACAACGCTCTTTGTGTTGAATCGGTAGAAAATTCAGAGCCGCGGTAGAAGCTTCTTCGATGGAGAGGGATTCAGTAAGGATTAACTATAGGCTTGACACCATAGACGTATATAAGTAATCAGATTCACTTGGTTTCAATGAAGCAGGCGATAAGAGAAGGGCGTTGGAAAGGGAAAAGGACACCTAGCCAAAATGATGAACGGCAAAACAAATGTTCTAGAGTCTAGGGTTTGGGTATAGCATAGCAGCAATAAAAAAACCAAGGGCTTTGGGATGACGATGGAGGGAGAGGGGATGGGGGTACGACCTACACTCTCTTTCGTTGGCACACGAACAATAGGAAGCGAAGATTTAAAGAATGGATGGAAAGTCAGGAAGACTAAATGGAAGAAGCCCAGAGAAAGCTTGCATCAAAAGAGCAAGAACTATAAGTAAGAAGGCCAGTGGCATCAGAGCTTATAGTGGCTCCCCGTGAAGCCTCCTAGAGGCTAAGCTAGCCTCAGCTCCACTAACTGGGCCTAACTAGACGTGGGTGGGAGAAGGGCCTCCCAAACTCCCATCCGCCCCAAATTTGGCTGGGTGGCCTGAGAGGTTAGGTGTCACCCAATTTTAGCTGTCTTCCCGGGTGGAGTCGCGCCAGGTGCACGCAGCTGACAGGGCCTATCACGGTGCCCGTTCGGCGCAATCTAATGACCATACACATATCTCCCACTCCAGGCTTTGTATGTGAAATGAAGAGATTATCATGATTCATTATAACGTCATAACTATTCATAACTATTCGTAAGGGGTACACCGCATAAGCAAAAGCAAGACAGCAGTACAATGCCACAAATAGTCCTAGGTAACCGTCCTTAATACCACAAATAGACACCATGCTTCGCCGAAATTAATGTCCACTTCGTGATGCCAAGGTGAGATGAAGGAGAAGAAAAAAGAATTAAATGGCTAACAGGTAGTTATTTTATACTGAAAAGTATGTACAGCCATCAGAGAAAGACCACCTGTTATCCAGCAAATGGGTGCCTCGTCGGGCCCAAATGCTAGTCAATAATAATAACCCGCGGTACCATATGCTCCCACGGATTAGAGAATTGAAATAAAACAAAATACCAGAGGAAATAAAAGAGATCAAGACGCTCTTCCGGACCAATACTCCTCTATACAGTGTAAGAAAGCCGGCAGTCTCTGCTCAGACACTTTGTTACGGGCCAAAAAAAGAACAAGTCCATAGTAAAGAAGACATGAAAACTCCCCTCCCAGAAAAATGAACAACAAAACAGGGAAGAAACAAGAAAGAAACAAAGTGCTATGTTGAAGTAGAAACATGAGAAAAAGAAAGAAAAAAGAAAAAAAAAAAAAAAGACAAAGCCGACCACCGTAAAGACATGCCCCATGAGCAAAAGATGAGAATGTTTCGTGTGTTGTATGTAGATGGGGAAAAGAATCAAGAGGGAACAAAAAGAATAGGCGGAGATATCCCCGCCCATGTGTGAGAAATTTGGCAATGGCCGAAATGAAAATAGGAACGGCAGAGGGACGACATTGGAGAGATAGCCAACGTGTTTTTGGTTTGAGTTTCGGCAGTATTGGCCCAACTACACGGACATCATGTAGTTTCCGCCCGCCTGGGGAGCCGGAGGTTGCTGGAGCTGTGCCTTGACCTGAGACAGATTCTTGCCCGACTGCAAAAGTCCAATCACTTTCATCTTCTCCGCTCCCTGGCCAGGCAGCATCTTGCAGCTTTCCTTCTGGCCCTTGCGCGCACGATTACAGTACTCCTGGTACATCTTTTCCTTGCGCTTCTGGCGCTTGCGCTCTAGGCCCTTGATAATATCAATAGCGCCACGGACATGCTTTTTGTTTGCCGGACGTCCCTTGCGGTACTTGTATCCCTGGGGAGGAGCAAACATAACGCCTGCTCGAGGCAGCGATTTGGTCTGAGCCAGCTCATTAACACGCGGCAATGGCATTGCTAGAAGGCGGCTGTGAGTAGGTGAAATCGGGGGAGATATGGGTGCACGGCAGTGGGCAAAAGGCGCTGGAGATCGCGCCCGCATCTTGGGCGACTGGCGGTCTGCCACTCGCCGGGCCTTAGGTGGGGGAGAGAACATGCGTCTTGGGGCGGGAGACCGGGCATGTTGTCCCTTGGGGGCAGGCGAATGGAAACGTTTGGGCGACAGAGGTTTGCTCTTGCTCTTACGACGGCCACGGCGGTCCTGATCATGGTTAAGATCATCCAAATCGCCGTGCAGCAGCATGTGCTCCCCACTACTAGACTTGAGAGCTTCAAAAATGCTTTCCGTCCCATCTTCAGGGTCTGACGCAGGGAAGCTAGGATCAATGTCCTGGGGGATAGGGCATAATTTTTTCAGGCGGCGTTGTTCAATGCAAGACAAATAGGCACTTTCCATGGGACGATCTTCGTCAAATGTGCCGCACACAAAGTCGGTGCTATCAGGTAGCTCGGGAGTTCCGGGGCGAATGGAAGGACGTCTAGTCTTCTTCGACATACTCCGGGATGCATATGAAGAGCTGGAGCTAGTAGCCTTAGAAGAAGGCCTATGGGTGTTTTTGATAGGCACAGAGCACGGTATAGGAGTACTATTAGTAAGAACCCATAAGTGGAGGTCATCATCTTCGTCATCAGAAGAGGCGAACCCAGTCTCTTCGTCGGTATGATACCCGTCCGAGTTGTACTCCCCATCACTGATTTCGGCGTCATCATCGATATCCTCATTATCATCATCCAGTTCGTCCTCGTCGTCGTCCTCTTCATCTTCGTCGTCCTCGTCCTCATCATCATCCTCGTCGTTTTCTTCGTTGTTATTTTCCTCATCCTCGGCATCTTCTTCTTCCTCAACCTCTTTGGCAAGACGGCGAATGGCGTTTTCCTTGACAAGAGTATCATTGATGGTGATTTTCTTGCCAATGGGAGTTTTGGACTCCATCCAATCGTCCTGGTCATCGACGTTTCCAGCAAAGGTGTGGAAATACTGAGGCTTCTTGGTCTTGATAGTAGACTCATCTACCTGGAACTTCTTAGGGCCGGAAGGCAGAGGGGCAATCTGGCGAAGAATGGCGTTGGGAGGAGATTTGATGGGAGTTCGGGAAAGCGAGGCATGGATAGTGGAAGTCGAAGCGGGGTCACCAGATGGAATGACAGCGGGAAGACCCGTGGTGACCTGGACAGAAGAGCTGATGGGAATTGGAGGAGGCGGTGATACACAGCGGTTCCTAGATACTTTGATGGCGGAAGCCTTGGTGTCACCACAGGCGAATTTAATACAAGGACGGCGGGGAGCAGGTTCTTCTGTACCAATCGTAGGCTTCTTGGCTACGTTGGCAGAGGCGAAAGAAATGCGCCTCTCTCTGGGCTTTTCGGGCGCACCACAGGCAAAGGAAATGCGTTTCTTAGTGCCAATTTCAGAGAGAGCAATTGAAACACGACGGTTAGGGACGAAATGAACCATTTCGGGAGGAGAGGGACTCGGAGTATTGGCACGGGAAGGGCTAGTCAAGCCAGTATCGCTAGTGAGGTCAGCAGCAGAGGACATGCTGAGCGAGCGCTGGCACTCGATAGGAGGACAGTTGTTGTTGTCGTAGACATTATGGCGACTATCGACATTATTGTCATGGGGTTCCGCATCGCTTTCTTGATCGGCATCATCGTCGTCCTCGTCGTCCTCGTCGTCCTCTGAATCGTCGTTCTTGAGGGCAAGAGTGAGGAGAGAGCGGGCCTGGAGGAATGAAGGGCGGCGAATAGCCTCTTTGCTGAAAAGGGAAGACTTTGGTTTTGTATTGTCCGGAGGCTCGTCGACGTCTGCAGAAGCTTCCTCTTCTAATACAGAAAGGGAGGAAGCTTGTGAGGCCCAGGTAGAGGCACCAGTCATGGTAGTATGTGAAATATGTTCAGACATGATGAACAAGAGGTGGTAAACAACAAGTAGGGGGGGGGGAGGTAGATCAAGAGGAGGAAAAACCCAAGAAACGAATAAGGTTGAATAGTTTTGGGGAAGGGCGACAAGTTGAGAATCAGACCAACAAAAGAAAGCAGCACTTGTGTATAGTAGTGAGAGTGACTGGTGCGAATAGCCGTTTGTTGGCCTGTGTAAGGTGGGATTGAAAAGGTCAGTTGATGGTTAAACGATATAGCTGTTGTTATTGAGTGAGGCCCAAGCAAAGCGCATCAAGCACCAAGCAGTTGGACGACCAAAAGAAAAGAAGAAAGCTGAGAGAGAATATGTGCCCGTCGACGGACAAAGTGGCTATTATTGCATCAACATGATTGCTATCACGAGAGAAGACAAGACGAAGGGCGCCTCTTAGGCAGAAGATAATGGTATAGAAATGAGGGTTATTAGGTGGAAGAGGGAAGAAACTTCCAGATATTGGGCAAGAGCAAGAGCGACAGAACAAATAGGGAAGGAGATCAAGAGTCGTGAGCAGAAAAGAAAAGCAACAGAGGGAGTTGAAAGGAAGTTATTTGAAGGTGGGATGGTGTGGGACCAAAAAAGCAGTACGAGTAGGAAAAAAGAGAGAAAAAAACCAGTAAAACAAATAGTAAAAGAAATAGAAAATCAATTAAATAAAGGCAATTAAATCAGGCAAAAGAAAAAAAGCGAACACACCAGAACGTCGGGGGGGGGGGGGGTGTAGGCTGCCCAGGTCAGCTTAGCCTGGGGGCAAGACCGCTCAACAGAAAAGGAAAGGGAGAAACAGAAGGGGGTGTACTATAGTTTTAGCAGGTACATGTGCGTTGAAGGGACCACTAAAACGGAAAAAAGGAAGAAAGGAAGAAAGAAGTAGAGAAAAACTGGAGAAACAAATATGGGGGTCCACCAGATGATGAGTTATGTACATTGTATATTGTATAGTACCAAATCAGGGTGTGAGGTATGCAACTGTTGAGTGGGGGCACAGAACGTGTCATCTGAGAACCCCATTCGGACGAACAAGGATGAAGGAAAAAGACGAAAGACGACAGGCCAGCGCGCAAAGAAGATGAGCAGCAGCCCAGCAGCCCAGCAGCAGTGACTTGATGTGCTATAGTTCTTTGTCTCTGCCCTCTGGCCTAGCTTAAAGACTTTTGCTGTCTTGGCCTTTTTTCCCCTGTGCGGTCCTGTTGTCTCTGTCATATTGAACCCCCCCCCCCCCCCCCCCCCCAAAAAAAAAAAAAAGGGATCATAGCTAGACACAAAATGGACAAAGTAGCAGTAAGAGCACAAAAGCACAGAGATCTCGGCAGTGGCTTTTGCGGGTCTTGGCAGAAGCCTCGCTACGAGAAAGCTAGCACTGGTTACTTCTTGCTCTCTTTTTGTTTGTATTTTTTGTCTTGGCTGCTGCTTTTATGCGACTTGTTGGACGCATGCGTCACCGCAAAGCTCTGCTTATGTCTCCGGCTGTTTACATACCATATTGTGGCACAAAGAGAACGAAGAGAACGGAAACGAACAAAGTCGCACGATGCTGAACGCGACACGCGGGTCACCAATTGCTGCAAAATACTTTCTCTATCTTTTTCTGCATCCACAAACATGCCACCTAGCGGTTTCCTACACACGTCCACAAACTCGTAGGACCTTCACGAAGGGAAGGCAGAGCAACTGCAACCCCGCTATACCCTGGTTAACCCTATCGGTCACAAGGCGCCTTGTTTATGGTCCATCCCGCAAGGCCAGGAGGAGTGCGAAAAATGAGAACAAGCTTCATCGGGGATCAGCTGCATTTCATTACATACGCGAAATGAGTTGGGTTGAAGCGCTAAACAAGACTTAGGTATATGTACCTACCCTTGCTTCGGACTATGATTAGTGCCTTTTTTTTCTGTCTTCCTGATGACCTTTTTCTTTTTCTAGTGCTTACCTAAGCCTAAGCCTAAGCCTAAGCCCTCCCTGCCTTTGGGAGACTAGGCGGATTTTTGTTTCCCCTTCTGGTGCCTTGGCCACTCTCTTCTAGTGCCATGGTATAGCTCTGCGGTGTGTAGTGGTGCCATGGACTTCGGTTATACATGCACATGTACAACATTCTACGACACCTCTCAGCTCTTGACAGCGTTTAGAAGCTTGCCACAGGCACCGTTAGTATGTTTGCTATCTGCTAGTATTTGGTATGCATAAACCTGTGCTGCACTTGCTCATACTTTTTTTTTTCTGCTCCATCTACTACAAGCAAACATAGTTGGCACTTACAGGGCTTGTGAGAATTTAGTCAGGGACGAGCGGATTGCCTTGTCATGTACAGGGAGAAAGCTTGCCACAAAATGGAACAAGACTGTGAGCTTGGAAATAGCAATAATCAGAGGTGAGCGAGTTTTGGTGAGCCTTTGCCTTGGATTAATTTGGACGCCCAACACCCAACCCTCCTTGGTTGGGTATTTTCCCCCCTACGTCTTTTCTCGTTAAGCCTTGGGCGCATAATTAGAGGACTACAGGAGGCTTTGGCTTTTTTTTTTTTCGGGGCTTTCCCCCCAGTTTTGACCCACTATAATTTGACCGAAAGGCGATCTCAGCTCTCCTGAGGCTGATTTTTCCAGAGACCTTTTTTACGGAGACTAAGCATCGAACATGCCCTGTAAAACGCGGTGACGGATGGTCGTTCTGTGCTCCTGAGGAAGAGTGGGGTGAGTGCTGGTCAGGTATTTCGATGTCTGGGCCATTCCAAACACTTCAAGGCGAGATATGGTCTTTGTTCGGCTTCCTAGTCTTTGACCGTGTTTTTGTCATTCATATAAGGAAAAAAAAAGAAAAATCAATTTCGGTTACCGGCTGGCAAACAAAGAACTGTAGAAACAACCTGCATAGAAAAGAAAGGGTCCGTGCCGCGACAAGATGCAGCTGGGGTTGTAGCAAAAAAGAGAGATGGAAAAATAACTGCGGCTCTCCTTGAAGGGCAACCCCGAAACTTGGCTTTGTGCATGAATTGTAGAAGAACAGGAATAGAGAAAGAAAACAAGAAGAAAAAAAGAAGAAGAAAAAAAGAAGAAGAAAAAAGAAGAAAAAAACAACCGAGCCAAGTCACTGAGGGTCAAGGGAATGAATGTTCTGGACCTTGGAACGTCTCTATACGGTGGTACCTGTCGCTACAAAACTTCAATTTCTTTTTCCACCACAGCCAAAGAGCTTGTGCTATTGTGCCAGTCAGCGTATATGGATGCTTATAGGTCGCATCACTGCCACGAGACGGTTCTTTTAATGTGCAATATAAACACTTTCTTTGTTAGTTGCAACATTATATGGCCGATCTGCGTGCGATCGAGTCACTTGCTAAGCTTGGACATGTTGTTGGCTATTTACAAAAAAGCTGTATACATCTAGGCTTTGCTAAATGTTACCTTTGGAAATATACACATAGACAACTTAGCAGCCATCGTATACCCTCTTGAAGCCTGATCCATGTTTCATTGTATACAGTAACTTCAAAAACCTCTGCCGGCCTGGGTTCTCGTTGATATAATCCGGACACAGCAGGGTGGCTGGATACTTTTACATTTACCGCGGTGTCCATCTGGATAGCTTCTAGTATAAGCCTCTTGTGCTCTGCGCCATCGCACGGAAAAAAAAAGGGGGGGTTGAATCCATTGAAATAATGCCAGACTCACTTCGTTGGTTTGTCGTTTGAATCAGCCAGTTAAGTAGCACGCAACCGTGGGCTTACCACTGCTGAGGGTGGGATTGCCAGGCAACATTGATAGATCTTGTGCACTTTAGTGGTCCGTTTGGGCTGGACGCCCCTCCGCCCGAGTCCTCCAAGTTGTTTGAGGCTGAATGCTATTTTTACTTGGTGACAAGTTGGAAACATTAGGCGTGTATGGCAGTATAAATTTAGCGTTCCGATTTCACCAGCTCTCTCAAACCAACAAACCGGGAAAGCCATTCTCCAGTGGTGTGCAGTTGAATCTTTTGACAAGAGTATTAGTCCTCATTTCTCTTCTACAAGATCTTGCGGTCGGTTGTGACGAGTCGAAAGTATGCCATGTGGCCAGTTAAGGAGATCACATGTTTGGCAAGCATTTTCTACTTCGCCAAGGTGTGGGCCGGCTTTGTAAATCAGGAAGCATCAAAGCTTCAGCGTCGTCTTGTGACTTGCAAAGAGCCGAAAGGGCTTTTCGTCTTTGGGTTGCCCAAGTCTTGGCCACCATGTGAGTCGTGCGTCCTCCGCCGTACCGCTGCCGAACATGCCCTAGGGCTTTTTTTTTCTTTTTCATAAGCGGGCCAGACTTTGCTCCATTCCTATTTGCTTTCCTTTTCTGACTTGGGGCATTTTGGCCATTCCTTATTCTGCTTTTTTACAGGGAAGATGCCGAAGCACTGTGGCCGGAGCTTGTCCCGATGACATAACAGAAAAAGGCGTGTGGCTACTGGGAAGAAGCTACTCAGAAAAGGCCTAGCAGAAAAAAAAGGAAAAAAAAGCTCCACTTTGAAAGATTTTTATTTATTACTTCTTGTTGAGTGAGACTGCCGGTTTGTGGGTTTTCGCTTTCTTTTTGTCATCAGATCACGTTATGGCAATGCAATGGGAAGCTCAGCACTAGAGAGCAAAGAGTGTTTGATCCCGGCCCGTCAAAGCCGTGTAAATACCATACAACAAAACTAAAGGTACAAGTTGCAAGTTCCTCTGCTAGTCTGGGAACTGGCTTCATAAAACTTGGAAATGACAAGGATTTGTTTTATTTTCTTTTTTATTTTCTTTTTATTTTCCTTTTTTCTCCTCGTGTAACTTTGGCTATGTTTTGTTTTCAAGTCCTAGATTCCAAGAAAATTGCAACCAATAGACAAGCCTCACTATCAAATATTAGTGTTACCTGGCATAAGCCTCTCATGGAGTTTTGAGTGTAGCCTTTTACCGGTCCTCAGGCTTTGCTTCGACTGTGCGACTACACACCATTAGTACGCCCTGAGCTTCTTTAGGATTCAGCCGATCGGCCCGTGGCTCCATTAGTTAGGGTTGCATAGACCAGCAAAGGGTTGGGGAGGTGGGAGTATGACTTGCTTATTATCTGGATTCTAAAACCTTCTCTTAGCGCTCGAAGATCAGCGTCTCTTGATCTTAGTGATTCCAGTAGACGTCAAATACATTCAAATCAAAATCAAATTCTTTTAGCGGTTGGTTTTTGGCTCGCTGATTTAGTGTCTTTGACAGAGGGAAATACCGCCTTTAAAATGAAAATGACATTGGCAAGGCCAGGCTCACCCGTATTCAGAGGTAGAGTAACCCACAGTTGATATGCTGTCCAAGGCGCCGAATGATGAAACTACAAAAAGCCCAAAGATGCGTGGATAGTCATCGAGAGGAACTCACCAAAAGGACAGCGCTTAATTCCAGTGTTATAAACATCTTTTTTTTTTTTTTTTTTTTTTTTTTTTTTTTTTTTTTTACATGCCTTCATTTTCATATGTTTTTGCTATGATCAAT
>JAXASZ010000230.1:0-70467 GCA_038407095.1 Ceratocystis destructans
ACATCTACCCCTCTTCCTGCTGCCTCTTCAATAAGAGACAGGTGATTCGGCTGTCCTCTGCCCGCATTGAACTGCCAAATCACACACCTTCTCCTGCAGCCCCTTTTGTCCGACATCATTCGGACTGGGTTTGGGGCTGCTCCTCCTGCCGCGCCCTCTTGCGCGCAGACTTCCTCAGGCCCTGGGGGGCGGGCTGGGTGAGGGCTACCTCAGAGCTGATCGACTCCGAGGCCTTCCTCTTATCCCCCGTGCTCTGGACTACGGCCGATGCGAGCACCAGCTGGTTTCCCGGCTCGGGGCAACCTGCTGTGTCCTGCGCCCCGGTGCAGTCCATTTGCTCGTTGGACCGGGTCTGTGCCTGTACGCTTCCCTTCGGGCAGGCCTTCTTTTTCTCCGCGGAGAGCTTTTGCTGAGCCCTCCTTATCGTCCGTCTCTCCTCCGGAGTAGTCCCCTTCTTGCGGAGGGGGCATTCCTTGGAGTCAGCCGGGTGCGGGCCGCGGCAGACGAAACAGACGGAGACGCACTGGTGCTCCACCTCGCAGCATTTCGGGTGCTTGCTGCTTTCGTGCTCGCTGGAGCCACAGTGTTTGCACAACTGCGCTCTGGAGCACCTCTTGGCATCGTGCCACCCGAAGCAACGGGAGCACTGGGGCGTGGCCTTTGGCTTTTCCACCAGCAGCCGTACCGGGATGAGTCTCGAGCCCATCCGGATTTGCCTGGGGACCTTTGTGCCCATGGCCGGGATTTTGACTATGAAAGTCTTTTCGTTTCCCCGGGTTTTCTCAGTCATGTAGACTGGCGCCGCCCGGGTGGCCTGCGTGAAGCAGTGCCTGATCATCTCCTCGGAGACCTCCACAGCCCTGCCTCCTCCATTGAGAAGGCGCTCCACCGGGCCAACGAGGTAGGCGTCCGAGTTGACAGCCTGAACTACTTCGGTTCCTGGCCCGATGAAGTTCTTTATCTTGTCGCTCTTCTCTAGAAGAGTCGAGCGACCGTCCTTCTTTGCTAGAAGTGCGAAGCCACTCTTGGTCTTCTGCACCTCTTTTAGAGCTCCCCTGAGCTCTGGGTCTAGTTCCTTGAGTCTGGTTGACAGAAGGAAGCTCTCGCAGTCGCGCATCTCGTTGTCCGCGCTTACTCTAACCAGGATCCTGCTGTCCTGGCGTGCCACTGGCTGCGTGGCGCGCCCTTTCGGGGGTGCTGCAGCTGCCTTGCGGCGCGTGACCGTCTGCCACTCACCGCCCTGCTTAGCGGCCTCGTGGGACTTCTTGGGGTTGACGGCGCTCTGTTTGGCCGTCGTCTCAGGGGCGGGTCTGCTGGCCATCTCAGCAAAGGATGGGGCCGCCTTTTCCGCTGTGCGCGGAGCTCTGTGTGTCTCTTGTTGCGCCTTCTCCGTCGGCGCGCTCGCCGGCTGATCTCTCCAGCCCCTTCCACGTCCCGACAGGACGTACTCCATCAATTCTTCTGCTCTTTCGAGCATCCCGCGTTTGACGGTCTCTGCCGTCTCCCGGTCGTCCTCGCGCTCCGCCTGCGCCTCCAGTTTCTCCATCAGGGGGATGATCATCCTGCTGATGATTCCCCTTCGTGCCTCGAAGGCGCGCTCTTGCGCCTCGAGGCTCTTTGTCAACATGGACATGACGTCCAGTGTCGTGCGTCTGGGTTTTTCCGTTTTTTTCGTGTGAATTTTTAAGGGTTCCTTAGGGTTACCTCCTTTTCCTGTTGGATGGGATGGAGAAGGGCAAGTTGAGTTGACTAAGTGTATGTCTGGTGACTTTCTTAGCTCTTTCCCGACTGTCTTTGCCGAAGCCCTCGTTATAAGCCTAGATGGCTGAGGCTTTAATCAGACGCATCAACTGTGGCATATCACCATTTTGTATTGGTTTGTTCTAGGCTGTCAAAATGGTAGGACACTGTATATGAGCTATGCGACTGACTAGCCAGTGATTCACCGAGTGATGAATAAAGATTCGCCGCAACAAGATATATAATGGAGCCCACATTCACGTGCACTTTCCCACGCTGCCTGGTCATGTTGTGACAGAAGATGCTGTATGTGAGAATCTCAAGACTCTGCGTTACAGGTGTAAGTGATGATTATGCAGTTTTGTGATGGAATTCGTAGAAAAATGGGATACTGGCAATCTTCTGCCTGAGACGTGTTCTGTCATTGCAGGCTAATAACAGCATCCAGGCCCGCAAGCTTAGTTGCAGCCCAGGGCAGGGGCCGCCGCCTGAAAGCTGTTATAACAGGAATCAGGAATATCGCTTCGAGCTAGATGTAGTGTAGACCTGCTTATGGAGAATTCCCAGGTTTTAATCTAGTGGCGCGTCTAATCCTCCATAGCATAGCGTCACTTCTGCTGCTGCATGTCCAAAACACCGAGTGGAAGGATTTCGCCAGCAAATACTACGGCAATTGTGTGGTAAGCCATTTTCAGTTTAGTCTATATACATGATTCTGTACGAGTAGAGCTTCTGTCTTGATCTAAATCAATGAAGATATATAAATATATGATGGTGTAAGAAAAGGGTCTAAAGGAGACCGAAACTATGCTTGATGCATCTATAGGTGCAAGCTTGATGCCTAATGTCTTCCAACAACTACATGATTACGTTTATTACAAAGTAACCGGTATAGCCCGCTGCTAGACGCGCTTCTTTCACACTATTATCTGTTGATGCTCTGTCCAGCAAGATAACAACTGTTTTGAGCTCCCAAAGATAAGACTGATCCTTTGGATGTTTAAACAATGCCATCAACTGACAATTTATATGTCTTCCCACAAGTTGAAAATAGACTATATCGTTATCTTTATACCGATAAATGCCTTATACATCGTGGCTATAATCTCCAATAGCGTCTGTATCAATGCCATCAGGAGAAACACTGGCAGGTATAGGAACTCGATACTGGTCGTTAAAAGTTAGGATGTTGTGGACAAGATACCGGCCTGGGAAGTCCATGGCAACAATTCCAACACAATTGGCACCGGGCTCCTGGAGGTAACGAGCGAGATGATCATTGATTCCAGTTCCGAGAGTATGTTTGGCAGCGGCTTGAATGGGGCTGACGCCGGAACCGGCGGTAGTGTGCGTGATACGCAGCCTACTATCGCCGGGAGAGGGATCCTTGCTGAGATGGGATTTGATGCCCTTGAATTTCGACTTGAGAAAAAGTGTACCGATAGAACGTTTGTGGCTATAGCTATCAATGTTATCCGTGTTCCAGGGAAGTCCGTAGCGTCCAGGAATTTCACTGTCGAAGTCTTGCAAGACGAAAACCTTGCCGCGAAGTTCACCAAGAGTGGGCGCCGTAGTAATGCCACCTTCTTTGGTGTAGATATGCTGGGCGGCGCGATTGCCAATGGCGGAGCCAGGGAAAAAGTCTTCATTAAAGTATTCGAAGAACTTTTGGGAATCACTATTCTTGTCATCCCGTCGGATGCGAAGAATGACGGTCTCGCGAGGGTGTGCATCTAGGAAATCAAATATTCTGCTTAACACGATAGAGAGACTATGACCGGTTTGTTCTTTTCCATTGTATGTTTTGATATCGCCATATAGATACCTGCAGGTAATATCAATGTACCTGATACCACCAGTAAGCTGATCGGCCAGATAAATATTTTGCGTCTGCAGATAACTGTCATCAATGTGGTATGTCACGGAGTGGCGAGTACCAGGGATGGACAAACTGGAGATAGGAGTGTCATCGACGATGGTGTCCATCCAGTCCGCATACCTGCCCTCGTCAACATCAAAAGACCAGAGATTAACGATACCATTGTACGAGGCAGCACGACTGATGGCCACGCAAACCAGAGTGGCAAAGAGAGAAAAGCGCATGCTGACAACAGGGCCGATGGAAAGATTATATCGGCCAGGCAGCACGTGGATCAGCAGCAGATAAAAGAGTAGAGGATGAACGGCGGATTGATGGAGGAGAAAGGGCGCCTGTGATATTGAAGAATGCCTGATGTTGCAATAATACCTGGGAATAGACCGGACTTTATGAATCGTTTCTTGTCTAGGTAATAAAACGAATGATGGCTATCATCACAAATCAGCGCCTTGATAACGAGCCCTTCGCCTATCAAGCCATGACCAGCCCAGCTAAGCCCTCACATTCTGGTGGGTTTCTTGGGAGTAGAGAGGGAAGAGCAATAGCCAGAGATCCATAAAAACCGGAGATATAGTTAGCAAAGTGCTCATCCTCGTGCGTGTGGTCTGTCGTGGGTACTTCTGGGCCGTCGGCTTAGCAAGCTTCTAGCCATGTTATCAGCCAAGTTAAGGTAGGTCGAATTAACGGCATTAATATCCAGTGCTAGGCGCTAGGCGCTGGGCGCACTCATCGGTTGGCCATTCCGCAAAGCCAATGCCTACTTTGGGTCAACTCCAAGTCTGCTTCGTAATATCCTTACACACTCGACGGAAAGAAGAGAACAAGAATCAATACAAGCAATTGTAGAGCACCTTCACCGAATGCCTTTTTCATAAAGGAAATGTGCCATCCAGGCACTTTCTTCTCATGTACTTGCTACTATGTCTTGGTCTCAGTATAAACGCTACTTCGTGGCGCTTTGTCCCCATCACATCAATAACGACTATTCCGAATGGTTCTAGCCTAGTCTATTTTAAATAAATAATAATACATGTATTGTTGGCTACACTCGCAAGCTACCTTCTGATGTCAGTTTCGTGACACCTTCCATACATGTGTATAGAGAATGGCGGAAAGTGGCACGCATATGGTAGCATTTTATCCTGGCGTAGCTTAACACTGGCATCCAGTGAAAACAGACACATACAATCGAATATCTTTGGCAAAGCCTCCTCATGATCCAGATGATTGCTGTCCTGTTCATGCTGTCCAACGCGAGTCAACATGAAAATCTCAAGCCATGCCCTAGGCGTCGCCGAAGAAGCTCATGCTCGGGTAGTGTTAATGCAGAAGGATGGAGCGGGTATACCATTTCACCCTTGATGCAGAGACTCTTACTTCTGGTCTATTTGCTCGTCGTAACCTAGGTGCACTTTGAACATCGCCTCAAGCTATTCTATATTGTCTCTGGCCTGGTGCTTTACCGCCTTTAGGGACGCTATATTGGTAGCAGCTCTTCTTCACTAGCTAGCCTTCAATTCTCCTTGCTATTACTTCTAGAATCCTTTTGCCCATGGATTGTGGTAGAAGGTATAGACAAACAGATGGCAGTTAAACCAGGCTCCGGAGCCGGTTGATATAGCCCATATAGGCGAGTCGTGCTCCTATGTATCGGCCACGGAGCAGCCAAACTCACGGCTGAGCTTCAGATCTCAGCTTGTGTTGTGCTGCAAATCGTGCAATTGAACTTGGTTTTGAAGAGCTCTTCACCGGCAGGTTGACGACAAATGGCAATTAGCTGTATGACCGCAGTAGTATCACGAAAAGAAAAGATCTCTGGGTCTCGCTCAAGACTTCTAAGCATAAACACAGCTAATGGGAACAAAAGTCCAGTTTACACTAGAACATCGAGGACAATCAACCAAAAGTTAGCCCGAAAGTCCGCTTACATTGGGATATTCTTAACCCCGACAATCTTCATGTTTGCAAAATAACCATCGCTCATGGTTAGACTTGGAAAAGCCCCTATGCACGGCCATTTGCATTTGTGTTGATATCCCGCCACGGGGCCCTGCATGTCGGGAGACTATTTGACGTGCGAGAAATACAACAGATCGCTAAAATGTGTTCCTTAGGATTAGTCGGCTCATTTGGCGAGTATACAGATATTCAAGCCCTATACTTTCTCAATTAAACTATATAAACGCGGACCAATGTTTCAACCTGAAAACTTGGGCATACGTCAACCACAGCCCGTGGCTCTTAACTGTGTTGGTGGTATCTGCGTTTATATTAAATCCGTGGAGTTAAAATCATGGTGTATTCCTTACTATATGCGCATTGAGTTGGTATACAGGGACTGCAAGACAGTGCTGAAGATGCCGAGCAACTGACCTTTTCTACTATCCTGGCCGTGGTATATATATACCAGCTTTAATATAATAACCTTGTTTATATCGGATAGAGTATAACAAGGTTCAGGAGCAGACGGTCGTAGGATATGAAAAATAGGCTGGTCTACAAAGCATACGACAGTCGTCAGAATGAAATCAGCATCTATCAGCATATTTATAATTAACAGCGTAGAGCAAAAACAACGACAAAGTCGACTGCTAGCAAAAGCCAGCTAAATGTGTAGGCATTGTCTGCTGCAGCCCATTATATCCTTCTATCCTTCTACACAGCAATATATGATAGTATGAGAAAACACCTAGAGCAGAACACATTCGACTTCAATTCATGACTTGGTGCTAAGACGACTATTTGATACTGAATAGCTAAATTACTAGATCGACTTCGATAGCAGCTGGTATTCTCGGTTAACAAGCTGACTACGCTCTCAAATCTACCTGTATCCAATATCCCTAGCAAACAGTTGGAAGCCCTCGCTTGTCATCATAATGTAGTAGATAAAGCCCCGAAATAGATTGAGAGTGTAAGTGATCATCAATTTCAAGGAATTGCCCACACCGATGGCAGACTTGCTTGTGGTGGTTTTATCATTTGACAGAGCTCACTCTATAAGGAGCTGAGGTCGGCTTTATCAGGTGTCCGCTTTCTCCCTGTAACGGTATGATCTATGGAAAGTTGCTATCGACACTATCTTCGTAAATAACACTATCGTCTACTCAGCATTTTGAGGGGGTTCAGCAGACCGATACTTCTCATTAAGAGCCACAATCCTTTCCACAAGATAATGGCCAGGAAAGTCCATGACAATAATGCCATAACAATCTCCCTCTTGGTTTGCAAGATACTGGCCAAGATACTTGTTCATACCAATGTCAGGATGATTCCTGGCTGCAACATTAATGGGGCTAACGCCAACACTAGCCGTAGTGTGGGTAATACGGAGTGTATTGGAATCTGGAGAGGGAGGCTCGCTGAGATGGGATCGGATGCCTTCCCATTTCGACCCTAAAAACATGGTACCGGGAGCAATCTTGTGGTTGTAGTTGGACACAGTATTCGAGTTCCAAGGGAGTCCGTAGTGGCCGGTGGGGGACGTTTCGAAGTCCTGCAGTATGAAAATCTTGCCGCGAACCTCACCGAGAGTAGGTGCCGTAGTAATACCACCTCTTTTAGAGTAGATATGAACGATAGCACGGTCGCTAATATCAGAGCCAGAGACGAAATATTGATTCAAGTACTCGAAAAAGGATTTAGAATCGTCAAACAGGCCTCCTCTTTGGATGCGGAGAATGACAGTCTCGCGCCCGTGTTGCTCCAGGAAATCAGATATAGTGTCCAAGACAAATGGTAGACTGTAGGTAGTCTCTGTAAGTCCATGGTACACTTGAATACCATTTTTGGCATGTCGGCAAGTAATATCGATGTACCTGATGCCGCCAACCAGTTGCGAGTACAGATACGCATTTTGGCTTTGCATCAAACTGCTTTCGAGGTTGTATGTCATGGAATTGTGAGTACCAGGGATGGCCAAGCTCGATAGCGGGGTGTTATCGGCCAGTGGGCTCATCCAGTCGGTGTTTCTTTCGGAATTGATATCAAAAGACCAATGATCATCGATCTTTTTGTACGTTCCTGCATGACTGAAGGCCAAGAAGCCTAGCGTGGCGAAAAGAGAAAAGCGCATATCAAAAATCAGGCAAAATTAAAAGTATGTATCAGATAGGCACATAAGTTGGCAGGGCTTGGGAGGACAAGGAGCAAAGTATGAGTAATGTAGCGTTTGGAGAATGGAGAAAAACAGTATACAAGCTCTGCAAAGAATGGACATGGCACGATATTAATAGTTATAGGAGGCAGGCTTTGGCAGGCGCGTCTCACTTGTCAATGGCCGTGATGATACGCTGGTGATCAGTTCAACAAGCGTCCGTCAGATAAACAAAATACGGTGTCAAGGTCTAGCTCCCTGCCGAGTTTGCTATGAGCAAAGAAAGGACATGATGTGGATGCTGTAATGGTTAGACATACGAATGCTATAGCGTGTGTTTACCGACCGGACCAACGCCCCTATGGACAGTGCTTTTCTAAGCCTCCTATTAGGCCGGAAGCCTTGACCATATACAGTCATGATATCGGCTGTGCTTAAGTCAAAGAGCAAATAGAGGCATTAAGACAGGATTAAGCAAGCCCATATGTGGAGTGTTGAGCAAAGCGTATAGCCATCTTTGCACAGCCTGTCTTCATAAAAGACGCGCCTACTTCCAGTGCCCTCATCGGATACCCTTCTTAGTCTTTTGCTTTGTACACAGTCAGGCCTTTGGAATGGCGTCAGTGTCACGTAAACAACTTTTGCCGTCAGTTAAAAAGCGCGCCAAGCGTACCCCTCGTTAGCAAGTTACTTGTATACACAAATTGGACCTTTATACACAGAGTCTTTACGTTACTAGCAGCGGCTAAGCTGAGATAACAAAACACTTCTCGTTGATTTGAGTTTTAAATATGTAATGTCTACTAGAACCAAAGACTCCTCTTGTATAGAGAAGAGCTTGGAAAACTGACAGCAATACACACATAGCACACACGAGCCACACTAGCGCAAGGCATAAAATTGGTTTCCATGGCACTACGGGCTGAACTAATGTCAACCTAGTTTTTGTAGAATACTAAATGTATAGTGCAATTAGTTTTCCACTGCCTTTTGTGGCCATGGCCTAGATAATTTTTTTTATTTACATGGTATCTTGGTCTAACAACACCCAGGTTCAAAGGCGAATGACGAGCCCCCGGGCATGGCCGATAAAGTCCAGGTCCTATTACTGTTAGCCCAGTAAGATACGGTATAGATACGATCTCGAGCCAATTTGTGCAAAATGCTACGACTCCTCTACATATTTTTGAGGCGCCTCTACCTCCATGTCATTTGCCATGGCGAAGCAATCTCTTGACCTGCTAATACGTAGAAGGGAATAACGTTGTTTTTATTTTAGGCTATTTGCTGCGTTAGGCTATGGAATGCCGTTGGCATGTACCAAACAGTAAAAGCCTTGCTACAACCAGGTCAAGCATTCACCACGCTGAAGCAAAACCATCATTTCGTTGTTTCTGTGATACAGAGGGCATGGTTCCCTGTGGCGCAAGCGGTAAGTCACGAAAAGGAAGTTGGACTATGATAGCACTGTTAGAATCCCACAAAGTCTGCTTGAGGGCCTGGAAATCCTTTTCATGCACCCTGAAATGATAGTTTCACCAAGTCAATCAACGTATCATCAGCCATGATGTGCATCTAGTAGGCATTTTTCCCAGCGTCAAGATGAAAGAACCACAAGTCAACGATACTTGTGTAAGCACCGGCATAGCTGAATGCCAGAAAGGCTGGTGTCACAAACAGGGAGAAGTACATAGCGCCAACTGGGCCTAACAAATGGTTGTAATAAATAGGGGTACGTCAATGTGATAAAAGAGGGCTTGGATAAAGATGAGTCCATCGACATCAAAAGAGCATGGAAGATTTTGGGGCCGGGAACGATACTGTATTCGTATATGGTCAGTTGACAGACTGTGGCATGCTCACTTCGTTAGCATTTGCAGTCCAACAGCCGCTACAATAGACCACGGTAACTTGTAGAAGCCTCCCTGTTGTTCAGCTGCAGCCAGTTTGAAGACACCCATTAAAACACCTTATTTTTCACAGGTGTGTTGCAGCTACACAACTAGATTTAATATGGCCACAGGACCCTAAAGCATGCATAGATGCACAGTCATTGCATGGGTGTTGGTAGTTGTAAAATGCTTATCGCCACCCTGCAAGACACCTTGTTGTCGGGAAAGCCGTAGAGTGTAGTGACAAAGGCTCCGACACACTCCCACATGATGGAAATCTCCTGTCTTCCCCCATGACACTTTTAGGCCGGGCTTCTCAGCGAAATGTATATCTATTGGTGCGTAGCTTGAGATGCAGGTTTCTTGGTTTCTTGGTTTCTTGAATGTATAGAATTGCTTAGCTTGAAGGTGGAAAACATGACAAGGTCTCGAGAGTGCAGGGCGAGTCTCAATATCCGCTGTTTCGTTTGTTCGTGTCCTTTAGGTACTGATGCTGATGCTGGATGCTGCTTCAGTATGCCATCTCGACTGTTGTGTGTCGTCCTGGAACACCATATATGGCCCATCTACTCACAACCAAGACCAATACCACCTGTGGCTGAGTACTCATGGAAGGGTTGACCCCCGCCAGTACATTCGTTCATTGATTTATAGTTGGTTCGGCTAGTACTCAGAGTACTGCGTCAATTGATCATGATTCTAGGCTCACAAGTCTCTCCTCAATATGAGTGTCGTAGCAGGAATGCTTTTATTATATTTCAATGCTGAAAATTGATGCAGCCTGCATCTTGTACAATGCTGATGTCTTTTTCCTGCCTCCACATCATCACCCACCCCTGCCCTTCGAAGTACAACCTTGTGCGCTGTTATCGCCGCATACCATGCCATGAGATGTAGTCACGTAGAGACGTTAGATGTATATGTCGTCTAGTGCGTTGATTTCCAAGTACAAAGAGATTCAAGCAGACTCGGAAACATCAAACTCAGGAACCATCCCAGTGGAAGCAGGATTATTATAATTAGCGATTTCAGCCTCCCGGTAGTCTTCGTTCAGTCTCAGGATTTGCTTAACCACATACTGGCCGGGAAAGTCCATGGCCACAATACCATAGCAGGTGCCCGCTTCGTGGAATATGTACCGACCAATACGTTTGTTGATTCCAACCTCAGGAGTATTTCTAGCAGCAATGTTAATGGGGCTGACGCCAAAGCTAGCTGTGGTATGCGTAATACGCAGCTTATTTGAGCCTTCTGGGGGCGGTTGGCTGAGACGGGCTTTGATATCGTTCCATTTCGAGTCCAAAAATAGGCTACCAGGAGAAAACTTGCTGCTGTAGCTATCCACAGTATCTTTGCTCCAGGGAAGACCCTGAACGCCGGGATTAGCGGCCTTGAAGTCCTCCAGGATTAGAACCTTGCCGCGAAGCTCGCCTAGAGTAGGTGCCGTAGTAATGCCGTTTTCATTGGAGTAGACACGCTGGGCGATACGGTTGACAAGGATAGAGCCAGGATTTAAGTAGCCCCCGACGTATTTGGCGAAGGCTTTTGAACTTTCCAACACTCCGCCCATCTGAATGCGTAGAATGACAGTTTCCCTTTCGTGGTGGTCCAAAAATTCAAATATCGTCCGAAGCACATCTCCAAAACTATATCCAGTGACATGATATCCATGATAGACCAGAACACCGAAATTGGTGATCTTGCAAGTAATGTCAATATATCTGATACCACCAGTAAGTTGCTGGCTTAGAGGTACGTTTTGGGTTTGTAGCAGGCTGCTTGTAATACGGTCCGTAGCGGAATTGTGGGTGCCCGGGATGACCAAACTTGACAGAGGCCTATAATCGGCAATAGTGCTCATCCAATCGGCATTATCACCCAGGTTGACATCAAAAGACCATTCATCATCGATTTTGTTGAACACAGAAGCTTGCCCCAAGGACAGACAAGCTAATACTGCCAAGAAGGAGAAGCGCATCTCGATAGTGGAACTAATCAAGAAGTTGTATCAGATTGGCGTATAGATTAGGAAGAATGAAAAGGGCAGATTAGGAGGGGATGTGAGTGAGTAGGGCAGCTCTATTCCACGTTTGAGAGCGGATAGGATGCCGTATTAATAGCTGGATAGCAACTCCGCCCCTTGATGAGACTGGAATTTTGATGTTAGCATGATGAACGCCCAGTTAGCAGGGCTTCATCTACTAAGCTAGGACCAGCAACGCCAAGGAGTTTCCTGTGCAGAGAGTGAAAAAAGCTACAGGAGGCTGCGATAGTTAGTGCCCTAAAAATCAAGTATGAGAGTTGTACGGTGCATGACTTACCAACTTTACTTTCTACGCTACATGGCATTCTTGGACGGACGTCCAGTCCAGTTATAGTCATGATATTACCAAAGCTCAGGTCAAAGGGTATTCAGAGACCTTGAGCTGTAGTCAGCTAAGCGCATGTATTGGCCATCGCGTAGAATCTATGACCACCTCTGACCCCTGTGCATTTACGTGGGAAATATTTTTGCTACACTTTTCCTTGATTCCGATGATGCAACTAACTCGGCGGTACCAGGATATATGTTGTAAAGTTCAAATTAGGTTTTTCCAAGTTCTTCAGGGTTTATACACTGAGTCGAATGAACACTGTATGTAAACCATGCAGATTCTCTGCAACAGTACATGCTGTGACATACACGCAATTCATTTGAACTAAGTGAGACGTACGTTTTCTAGGTTGACGTAAAATAATACTACAAACAATCACTTCGATATCTCATCATCATAGCATCGTGTACCACGTATGTATATCAAGCGTCTGCCCCGTGTTATATTGGATGAAGCCGGGGTCTCCACAGCCGTATAGATAGTGCATACCAGTCACTTGATGCCGGACTGAGTCATTGTCATGGGCGGTGCTAACTTGGTCCTCAAATCGATTGTATCAAGTTGATGAAAAGTTTGATTACTCCTCTTGTCATGAAAGGGAGTCGTCTGGGGAAGACCATCATTACATTCCAACAGCTCTATTGGGACATTTGACTCTATTGATCATCGAGTGACCTTCATTATTAATTGCTACAGTGACGATCAAGTACCATGGCTATCGACGGTGACCGTATCACTGCTACGGGAAGAAAGACCGGACGGTCCAGGAACCCGGTATCTGTCGTTGAGATCCAAAATCTTTCCAACAAGATCCCGACCAGGGAAGTCCATCGCAATAATACCAAAACAGTTGCCCTCCTTATTCGTCAAGTATTGTCCAAGAAGCTTGTTCATTCCAAGATCGGGGCTATTTCTAGCAGCGATATTAATGGGACTGACACCAAAGCTAGCTGTGGTGTGGGTGATGCGCAACTTATTCAAGGGGCCCGAGGGCGCATCGTTGAGATGGCTTTTGATATCAGCCCATTTGGAGTCCAAAAATAGGGTTCCGGGAGAAAACCTGTGGCTGTAGCTTGACACAGTATCCAAGTTCCACGGAATACCGTAACGCCCGGGAGTGCTGGTCTTGAAGTCCTCCAGGATGTAAACTTTGCCGCGAAGCTCGCCTAAAGTGGGTACCGTAGTAATGCCACCCTCGTTGAAGTAGACACGCTGGGAAGCACGATCACCAAGATTGGATCCAGGAATGAAGTACCTTTCGAAGTATTTGAAAAAGGTTTTCGAATCACCAAGCGAGCTTCTTTGGATGCGTAGAATGATGGCTTCGCGGGGGTGTCGGTCTAGAAAGCCAAATAGCGCCTTCAAGATAGCCCCAAAACTGAACCCAGTGTTAGCAATCCCATGGTACACCATGATATCATGATTGCTATATTTGCAGGTAATGTCAATGTATCTGATGCCACCAGTAAGCTGCTGGGGTAAACGTATGTTTTGAGTCTGCAGCAGTTTGTTCTTGAGGTCGTATGACATGGAATTGTGAGTGCCGGGAATGGAGAGACTGGAAATAGGAGTATTATCAGCGATGGTATCCATCCAGTCGGCGTTTTGGCCTGCGTTGACATCAAAGGACCACGGGTCCTCAATATCCTTGAATTTGGAGGCGTGGCTGAAGGCTAGACAAGCTAGCGCCGTGAAGAAAGAGAAGCGCATATTAACAATGGGGCTGCTCAAGTATTGGCACGGGGAGGCACATGAATTGGGAGAGCTGAAAGATGGGAAAGGACGGGAGTATCAAGAAAGGCCGGTTTGCAGAGTAGAGTACACGCGTGGGGTGCTTGAGAACGGGAATGATCTGGTATTAATAGCAAGGCGGGCTCGAAAAGCCTGCATCAGAAGTCTGCATCAGAAGCCTGCATCGGCTAAGCTAGGATCTGCGCTTAGAAGATTCCACATACCCCTCACTTTCCTTGAAGTGGACGTTGCCATAGCTAGCTGGACATCGTTGGTCCCACCACCTTAGCTAGTTGCACGTCGCATCTAAGCCTCCTGTCAGTCCGAACTCTGACTAAGTATGGAAGAGTAGTCGGACAAGCGCATGTGCCCGAGTTTGTAGCTCTATAGGACACAAGATATCCTTTATTTCGGAGAAATGGATGCGCCGGAAACTTGTCTAGCTAACTTTCAGCTTTACGATGCTGCTGAAGCTCTGGATACGCACATAAAGATCCAAGAGCAGAGGTCTCGCGATACTCGCATTCATGCATGCATACATAGTACACGTCTACGCTGTGGCTAATGTAGACACACGAGCGACGCAAAAAAGAACGGTTTATAGTAATTCTCCTCGTGCTATCTAGCTTTTCACAGATTGCTACCCATCACGATTAGTAATACCTACGATGTTTTCTCCATGATTCAGGTACTTCCCATGGTGTTCATGTCATATCGGCCCAATTGTAGCACCGAGGCTTTCAATCTTGAGACGAACTCAGGTGTTTCTGAAGGAGCTCATGCTCAGTCACCTTGTCGGTGGGAACGCGACCGTGCGCTTGATCTAACAGCGCTTTACACCTGATTCTTATTCCGGTCATGCCTCTAGCGCTGTATTCTCTCTTGATAGTTTCCAGCTGCCCCCACATTCATACCTTGGGGAATAGTAAAAGGAACTCCTATGTTCGTCAATACACCAGACATAACAGTCGTCTCGCCATTTCCCGACATTTACGCCCTCAAGTCTGGGTGGCAAGACATCCAATAGGAAGATGCTGGCTATTGTGGACATGCATCAGCCAGCGCTAGGGCTGCTTGATCACATAAAAGGAATATTAGACCTGTGATATCTGTGAAGCAAGATGAGAAGTATTCGGCCCATAACAACATTTACTATTGCATGGAAATCACTGTCACGCTACTGTCTAGCCTTTTTCTAGATGGCCATCTCGCTTACTGAGGAGATGACCTTTTGCCTGCTTTCCCCGGGGCTCGAATCCTTTGTCCTTTGGCCCTGCCATCTGATCCAGACCAAATCAGAATACCTGGGCCGGTGGGGGTATGGGCGGGCCAAGACGCCCCTGATGGACTCCCGATATACAGTAGGTAGTGTGAATTGTTCCAACTGAGAAACCTTGACTCCTCAGATGATTGATCCTAAGGGGCACGCTCGACTCAAAAGTCTAGTCTCGGATGACGGGGACGGGGATGGATATAGCAGCAGTGCCAACGGGATCAACAACAAGAGCAACAGGAACAATGTAAACGATAACAACACAGTCGAGGCTTCTTTGTTTTACACCCAAAGTCAACCCACTAATGATTTACAAATTCCTCTAAATCACTGAAAGTACCAACGCCATCAAGCAATAAACACAAAAGTCTTTGTTAAAATTAACTGCGGGTATGACGATAGAGTACCTTCACTCACAGCAGGCTAAATAATAGCTTGCGGTGGCCTATGTAGCTTAGGTGTGGACGTATATATAAACAAATGAGTTCAAACTAACGTCTCTTACCTGTCACTGGCTCAATGAATGCCGGCAAATCAAGTGTGACTTTACCCTCATAAATTTATATTCATTTCCACTACAAGTAGGAATCTTCTACTGGATATTGAATTTCAAAGCTTCAAGACTTTTCCTCTACCACTTTAGCTAGCCTTCCTTCCTGCTCTCTATTTCTTCGCGTCTATTCATGCTATCGTAGATTTCTTTGTATCTATAGTGGCATTCAAGTTTCATGGCCAGCCTCGCCAGCCGTAACCGTGTCAGTGCCATCGGAACAGAGACTCCGATACTTGTCGTTAAGATTCACGATCAGCTGGACTAACACTTGCCCAGGAAAGTCCATGACAATAATGCCAAAACAGTCGCCTTCGTTATTCGTCAGATATTGGCCAAGAAGCTTGTTCATTCCTGCCTCAGGACTATTCCTTGCAGCAATGTTGATGGGGTGGACACCAGTGCTAGCTGTAGTATGGGTTATGCGCAGCTTATTAGAGCCTGGCTTAGGGGCCTTGCTAAGGTGGGATTTGACGCCATCCCATTTCGTTCCCAAAAACAGAGTACCAGTAGCAAGATTGTGGTTGTAGCTAGATACAGTGTCTGAACCCCAAGGTAGGCCATAGAGGCCGGCGGGGCTGGTCTTGAAATCCTGCAAGATGAACACTTTGCCTCGCAGCTCGCCTAAAGTAGGGGCGGCAGTATCTGAGGCGCTTCTTGGGTAGATATATTGGCTAGCGCGATTGCCAAGACTGGAGCCAGGCTCGAGGTAACTTTTGATGATTTCGAGGAAGTCTTTAGAATGATCGAGTATCCCCCCCCCGTTGTGGATGCGGAGTATGATAGCTTCACTGGAATGCTTATCGAGAAAGTCAAACAATGTACTTAGGACGTCCCCAAGACTGTAGCCAGTATCGATAGTTCTATGGTAGACCATAATGTAAGAAGCTACGGGTCGGCAGGTGATATCAATGTATCTGATCCCGCCAGTAAGCTGCTGAGCCAAAGGTATATTTTGAGTCTGCATCGGACTACTTTCCATGTCGTCTGTCATGGAATTATGAGTGCCAGGGATGGATAGGCTTGACAGAGCGGTACTATCAGCGATGGTTGCCATCCAGTCGGCGTTCTTGCCAGCGTCAACATCAAAGGACCACAAGTCATTGATGTTTTTGAAAGTACTGGCGCGACTGAATGCCATACAAGCCAGTGCCATGAAAAGAGAGGAACGCATATCGACAAGGATTGGCACTAGGCAGGTGTGTATAGCAAGAGGGAGAGATAAAAAGTAGGAGCAGAAGAGACTGCAGGCGATCGTAAGTCGATGAAAAGGAAATGGCGTTTGTGATGCTTGTTAGTGGACGTGGTCTGGTTTTAATGGCTGGGCTATGGGCGGACCTTGGCTAGCTCGCCTTGCGGATAATTAAAGACTGATGGCGGTCATGACGATATCCTCCCATCATCGCCTGGGCAGCCCCGCACCAACCAAGCTAGAGCCAGCCTACAAAAGCCCTTTCAGCAGTTTTCCTTTCTTAGGTATGGAATAGGAAATCAGTCAGGCCCATGGATGGCTACAAAGCCTAAGCGCATAATTAGTATGTGATCAGTAAGTTACTGTTCCGACTGCGAGACACGTCTAACGCTCCCCATCGCGTCAATTTTCAACGTGTTATAGTTACGATTTCAGGCAGGTTAAATACCCGAGTCAATAAAAGACAAGTCAAGTCGTAGTAATCCCCGCGTTGACGTTGGTTATAGCCAGGATCCGTCACTACTTTGACAGGGTCTGCTGTTGGCAGACATGAACCCTACTCCCGGCCACTATATTATACGTTTCCCTTCGTCTTTTCATCTTGCCGTTGACTCCAATTCCTAGCACTACACAAGTGTCACATGAACGACTGCTAACCTCAGTGCGCGCCACATTATGCGTATCTACTCCAGATAAACACTTGCCCATAACTCTGCAAACTAGCCTCCTGCTTAGGCCTTCGCCCAAGCTAGGACTATTGCCTGAAGAGCCAGCCGCAGGGGCCAGGTAAGAACAGAGATACTCAAGATCGGAATGATGTCGGTCTTTCTTGCTTTTCCCACATTCCTCTCCAGCCATCTTTCACTTATTCTACCCCGACTCGACGTCTTTCTGCCTAGCCAAACCACAACACTTGGACTGGTACTTTCGTCAACCTCAGATCTCCTCGTAGAAGATATTCTGCTGCTATCTTTAGTCCTAATAAATAGGAAAACAATAAAGTACCTTCTCTGGTCAAGGAGCGCTTCGTGCTTAATCCTTGACCATTTCTAGCCATTTGTAACCTGTTTTATGGCCGCGAGACACGCTTAAGCTTCTGCCCCTGGAAAAGACTGAACAGTTTCTAGCCGGCTCTGGGTAGGCAGGCAATTACAGCAATCTGACACTTTCGCGCAATTTCTGCGCTAGAATTTGGATTCCAAGACACTGAATGAGAGCCGCCGGTCGCTGCAGGAGGTGTCTTATCCAGAATCACATAACAGGAGGCCCCTGCCTAAACAGACAACCGGAATCATGTGGAAGCACTCTTGGATTATTAGATGTCTGATGCTTCAGCCGAGTCGATATTCAATGACCTCATAGCGACATAGGTTTTTCATGACGCCTGTCTCTCGGGTAGCATCTCCATTTCACAGCCGGATCCCTGCGTTTAAGCACGGTGACTGCTATACACGCAGAATCCGCCGAATCCGCCTCAAAAATGGACATGCCTAGAAGCATTGTTCTTTTGGAGATTGCCACAATGTTTGTCCTGTTTCCTAAGCAAAGCCTTAGGAAGGTACTTTCAAGGACGTTTTGTTTCACGAGCATTTCACCGCCTTGGTAATCATGATCACTGTGGCTATTCCAGAAGAGCACACAAAGACTAGACCAAGCTGAGACAGCACAGCACTACTTGGACATATTTGCTGATGTTATATTGAAGCTCCGTAATGTCCATTCTTAGAGTTACCCCGCCAAGACTCTATATTGAAGACAGCCGGGCTCGAGCATATGCTTTAGCCTTTGTCCGAGCTACAAACACTTGAAACTCCTCACGGGAGACTACGATGGGAGCAGCTATTGCTTTGATTACGAAGTGTCACCTGTGGAATATGTGAGATATCGCCCATATTCTGCCTGTCGAGTTCCTGCTTTTATGTGGTTATTTTGGCTTTGGCTAAGTAGGCTCCGGAAAGTAGAAAAGGATATCACCAGTGCCTGGACGTGCAGGCGTACCAGTCATTTTTAATGCGCTATAAGTGTACACTTGGTTATTTATCTGTTGAATAAGGTCTAAAGAGACATCTCACATATTAAACAGCCGTGTGACGCGGCGTCAGCACTTCCAAGAAGCTTCTAATCCACTTAGATGTAATTGATCCTTGGACCTCCCTCCCTGTTTGGGGAACACCTGATAGTGGCAAAAAAGGAGTGTAATAGAAATTAACAACTATCAATCTATGTTTAGGTACTCCGCGGCTGGCTAACTGCATCTGGTAGTCAATCGACAAATGGAATGTTGAAAAAGTTGCCTAATTTGTAGGTTGACACACTTGGTTCTAAATGGAGAGTGATGCTGTCTATACTCTCGTCTCCCTCGGGGTCCATCGACTCTAAAATATTTACACTTGGGCCTACAGTCATCTGTGCTTGTCTGGACGTCTGCTTACTCATGTTCTGGCAGGTAATGTCTCATGGAATAAGAAATAATGCTCTTATTACTGTATTATCTTGCAGCTGCATCATAGTATTCTTTTACACTCGCCTTACTACATAACTGACCTCAGTTGGGAAAAGGTCATGGAACAAATGAGTGTAGAAACACTAAAAAAGATAAGACCAAGCTGGCTTAGAGCCTCGATGGAAGTTCGCAAGTTCCACAATCTGCACAATCTGCCTCTCGCCCGGGTAGCCCATAGCCACAATACCAATGTTAGCCGCCTCGCATCTCAAGATGTATTAACCGCGATTGTTCTTCTTGACGCTACAAAGCCCTGTCATATTTACTAGTGTTAGCGCAATACGTATCGGACCTGGAGATAGCACGGTTAGAACATTTGGTAACGTGACATGAGTTCTTATGGTACGAACTCCGCCCCAGGGACACATCATTGACGTGAACGATACACTCGTGACTATTTTAGATAAAACAAGCTCATGGTAATGGTGAGGATACATACAAACACATTCATCAGACTCTGGGCAAGAGGGCAATCACTAATAGAAGAGTTGTACCCGGTTAGATAGTGTGCTTTTCGAAAATCAAATGAAGCATTGAGCGAGAAGGCCAGGCACATATAATCATGATGTAGATGAACACCAGTACTTTGGTCTTTTTTCATCCCTAGCTCTGTCTTTCAGTGTATATGTATTATCCTGCAAGTCTATTTATCGTATTTTAAGATTCTTTTCACGCATAGCAATGTTCAAGCGCTAAGGCTAGCATCATCGGCATTGGCGGCATCAGTATCTTCAACAGGAAGACGGGGGAGCTCGGTAGCACGATACTTGTCGTTAAGCTCCACGATCTTCTCCACTAGAAAGTCGCCCGGGAAGTCCATGACGATGATACCGAAGCAATCGCCCTCTTTGTTCCACAGGTACTGGCCCATAAGTTTATTGATTCCAGCATTAGGGGAATTCTGAGCAGCAATGTTAATGGGACTGACGCCGGAGCTAGCCGTAGTGTAAGTGATGAGCAGCTTAGCAGAGTCTAGTGATGGGGCCTTGCTAAAATGGGATTTGATGCCATTCCACTTCATGTCGAGAAGCATGGTACCAGGAGAGACCTTGTGGTTATAGCTAGACACTGTTCCTGAATTCCAGGGGAGACCATGGCGGCCAGGAGGGCTGGTCTTGAAGTCTTGCAAAATGAAGATCTTTCCGCGAAGCTGGCCAAGAGTAGGAACCGTAGAAACACCATCGACACCTTCAGAGTAGATGAATCTAGAGGAGCGGGAGACAAAAGAGGGACTTGAGTAGAATTGCCTGTCAAAGGCGTTGGCAAATGTCTTGGAACTATCAAGTATGCCGCCTTTCTGGATGCGTAGAACGATAGCTTCGCTAGGGTGTTCACTCAGGAAGTCAAACATCGTCGTCAAGACATACCCAAGACTGTAGCCAGTCTCTGAAAGTCCATGATACACTAAGATATTGTGTTTCTCATATCTGCATGTAATGTCAATGTACCTGATTCCACCGGCCAGCTGCTTGTCCAAAGGCACGTTCTGAGTCTGCATCAGTTTGCTCGTAAGATCGTATGTCATTGAGTTGTGAGTGCCAGGAATGGACAAACTTGATAGCGGAGTATCATCGGCGATGGTGCCCATCCAATCGCCAACTTGACTAAGGTCGACATCAAAAGACCAGGGATCATTGATATCCTTGAATAGACCAGCGTAGCTCAAGGCCAGAAAGGGCAGTGCCGCGAAGAGAGAAAACCGCATATCAACCACAGTTAATCAAACAGCGCATGTGTGATAGTGATTGGTAAGGGGAGAAGAGAAGAGAGTATTGGTTCGTGGCAAAGAAAAGACATTTAGTGTGTTGAGAAGTGACCGCGATAAGGTATTAATAGTTGGACCGTGACCGCACATTGGTAAGCTGTCCTTGCTGAGATCCAAAATCCGGTTATTGGCATGATGATAGCCCAGTGATATATTGTAGGAGTCTCCTTCGGCCAAGCTAAGACCAGCACCAAAAGCTTCTCGCGTCATGCTGATTCCGCTCAAGCTAGAACGGGAGATGTCGTATATAAGTGGCAGAAGCCAAGGGATAATAAATGCCAGATGTAAGACTATTGGAGTTTGTCCGATCACCTTTACTATCTATATGGCGTTTTTGAGCCTCCGATCGAATAAGACTCCTTGGCTCCCAGGAGTGATGGTATTAGCCACATTCAAATTAGAGAACACTTGAGTAGGTCAACTGGTGGTCAATGGAGAATCACGTGAGTAAGATATTGACTGTATACAGCCCATAGCCGCCTTCGCACGCTGTGTTTCATAGAGAAAACAGCAAATGTATACTTTCCAAGCTTTCCGTCCATACTCGAACCGGCTTCTAGGACTGGAAGAGCGTGTGCCATAAGCAACTTCGGTCTTGAGTCCACAAGACTGTTTTCAAACAAAATTTGCGCTGTCGCTTAAACACACACAGACCCAAGCAAGCCCATGCAATAAAAATGGTTGTGCGGGCGGCGCACTCCTTGACATTGTTGGTCGGTTTCTATCCAATCCACTACTTCATGTTCCGCCTGTTATTTCCGTTGCTATGGTTTTTCCTGCTGTTGTAATGCCATCGGGCTTGCGTGCACAGGGATATAGCCAGCACAGGTGTCGCCGTAGAAGCTTAGAGCTGGCTGCTATTAGTCTGCAAGTGCAATCCTACGACTTAGCTGCATGCTCTTGTGTGGCTATGGCTATAGCATGCTATCGCTTCTGTTTGCAGCGTTAGGTGCTAGGTCGCCTCGGATCCCGTGCCCATGAAAATAGTAAGATTGTTCCTTCGACTGGTAGTACACGGGAAAACCAACTCTCGTGCCAACTCTCGACATTCCGCTACTTACCGCTCCATGGCTGCGACAGTCTTATGCTTGACCCCCAGGTGTCGCGTTTTCGCAATGCCCGCCCTTCAAGAAACATCTTTACCCTGCGACCAAATCTTGACATCTAAGCACCAAGACTTGTAAGCCTGCTACAGCTATGCCGAGCATATGCGTAGAGATATAAAGGTAGTTATGGCTTTACTTCTGCTGAGAAACCAAGGGCATCTCAAGGATGTTTCTCTAACAGCCCGATGTACCCGTCAATGGACACAGTCTTCGAAGGAGAGAGGACAGCGGGAAGCACAAAGAAAGCATCTGCAACAAAAGGTCGTGCAGATTCTACTTAGACACTTTTTTTAGAGAACATTTCTTCGCCATAGCTCACACAGAATTTCCGCTGCAATCACATGCCTATAAGAGGCATGGACACAAAAAGGAAGCAAACTGAGGTATTATCAGAAAACCACAATATATCAACGGGCTAACAGCTATCTACATGAGCAACGACACTACATATCATTCACAGACTCATCAGCTAGAAGCTACTCTATGCACATATGGTCGCCAAGTAGGGGGTTTAAGCATCGTGGTTCCTTTGTTTTCTACTTCAATCGAAACGTCTCAATGAGCTTTGGATAATCTCACAGTTGTGCTAAACTATCTCGGCAGTGATATATTGTGCCCCTTTGTCACATCTGTGACTTGTAAAATATACACTTGTGAGATCATGTGCGGTTAGGTTGCTTGTATTCACTTGCTACTCTACTCCGTCCCCCCTGATCACTTCGACCATGAGATATACTTTTGAGAACAGCTCCGCGAGCGTTCCGGATAAGTCCCAGGTGAGCTTATAGGAACCTCGCGCATGGGAGAAAAAGGGAGGAGGTCATAAAAATAGTTGGAATTTGAACAACTCGAAATAGAAATAATCAAAGACGGCTTTCAGCATGTGTAAAACCGGCCCTTGATTTGCTATCAAAACTTGTTAAGTGTTCGCTTGCCTTTCATTTCATATATATATATCTACCTCTTTATACAAGTCTTCTGGAAGTCCTCAAACCTTCCCGGAGCTCCGAATAAGTGGAGTTTCGGCAGCCATATCACTTCTGGATACCACAGTCTCATCATTTCTCTAAATCAGGATCTTGTACCGGTTCAGTAGCTTTGTCAAGCCACCTCCTACTTTGTTACTAGCTGGAACGAATCCGATCTCTGCCAAACCTTTCTCCATCCACAGTTAAGTGGCATGATTCTGGGTGTTATTGTGTATGGTACCCTCCTTGAGTGCTGTCACGGCCAACCACGTGGGCTTCAACGCAGAACATCTTGGCCTAAGAGGGCTAACCTACGTACAAGCTATCCACCCCCATGGCTATTTTCCAATTGGAAATTTCAATAGACTTATATCTACGAGCCCCAAGCCACGGTTCTAGTTAGTACAGGTAATCAGGTTACTTGTAAGTTTGCAAGATACACTTTTTTGATAATGATTGCTTATGTCGCATGAAACATGTATGAAATTCCTTGCTGAATGGCCAGAGCCGGCTGATATCATAGGGCACATGCAAGTGGTCGTACAGACAATCACACAGAGCACACTCTACTTGATCTTGAGAGCTTTCTATCAGATCTTTCGTTCTCGCGCCCATCCAAGTTAGAACATTGTATCACGTAATTGGCCAATTAAAAATAGTTCGAAGTATCAATATTGCTCTGCTTCTTCCTCCAAGATTTGGGTCTCTCTATTAATTTTCAGGCACTTTGCTCCTAGTGCTGACACCACCCATCGTGGCGTATTCACATGACCAGAGCACTTCGAGTCCATTAACCATGCTGTAAATTCGCTTTCCCTTGCGGCCAAATTTAAGCAGCAGGCGCAACGTCACCACCGACGGCGGTTTCAAAGTCATCAACAGCAGGAGCAGGCTCGGCAGCTCGATAGTACTCATTGAGATTAACAATCTGTTCAACAAGCGCCCGGCCAGGGAAGTCCATGACAATAATACCATAGCAAAAGCCGTCGTAGTTTCTCAGATATTGACCAAGAAGCTTATTCATCCCAGACTTGGGACTATTCCTTGCAGCAATGTTAATAGGGCTGACACCAATACTAGCTGTGGTATGTGTGATGCGCAGCTTGTTAGAGTCTGGCTCGGGGATCTTGCTGAGGTGTGATTTGACACCAGCCCATCTTGATTCTATAAATAAGGAACCGGGGGAAAGCTTTTGGTTGTAATTAGAGACAGTATTCGAATTCCAAGGGAGACCATAACGGCCGGGGGGGGTGGTCTTGAAGTCCTGTAGGATGAAGATCTTGCCGCGAAGTTCCCCCAAAGTAGGTAGCGTAGTAGTTTCATCGGCGTCCCGGAAGTAGATGTATCTAGAGGCATCTTCACCAGGGCCCTGGACGAAATATGTGTCCATGATTTGGGTAAACTTTCTGTAATCATCATTGAAGCCACTCCTTTGAAAGCGTATGATGACAGTTTCACGAGGATGATTATCAAGAAAGGAATAAATCGTTGTTAAGACATCACGGAAAGTCTTCTCAGTATCAGCAAGTCCGTGGTAAACCACCATGTAACGGTCATCTCTTTTGCAGGAAACGTCGATGTACCTGATACCACCAGTGAGCTGGTAGGCCAGAGGCATGTTTTGGGTCTGCGACAGGCTACTTGTGAGTTTGTATGTCATAGAACTGTGAGTGCCAGGAATGACCAGTCTTTGTAGGGGTGTATCATCGGCGATGGTGGCCATCCAGTCGGCCATTTGGCCGGCATTGAGATCAAAAGACCAATTGTCAGTGATCCCTTTGTAGGTAGCGGCGTGACTAAAGGTCAAAAAGGCCAGTGTTGTGAAGAGAGAGAAACGCATATCGACGACGAAACTAATCAAATTCTTGTATTGGACAGGCAGATAAACGGATGGAAGCTGAAGGGGGACAAAAGAAGAAAGTCTCAGCAATGGCACATCGGCGAGGAAGAAAAGGAACTTTGAATGTTATATACTGGCTTATGATATAGTATTGATAACTGGATTGTGGGATGATATTGATAGGCTCGCCTTCTTCCGATTCTAGCTCCGGCCGTAGCCATGAAGATAGCCCAGTGTCATGTATGAGAAGTCATTTATCAGCCAAGCTAGGACCACATAACGGAATTATCTCGCATGCACCATTGCTTGAGGGTAGAAACGCAAAAGACACTGGTATAGTATGAACTGGGAAAGGTTGGGGGCACGAAACTATGGAAACGAATATTAGATTGTTAGTCTCACTAGGTCACTTTCAGCCATTTTTCTAGGCCGGGAGACTTGGCCAGTGGTCGCCGTGATACTAGCCAAGACAAGGTGCAGTAACTAAGGGCATTCTTTGGCTGATGCTTAGGACCCTTGACCATCTTGGCTTGGTCTGTTTTCACAAGGAAAAGCCCTGGTCCCGGTCGATACCTTTGCCACATGCACTTTCTAGTGTTTTTCTTTCCACATAGACGTAGAACCGCACTTACAGCAGATGGAATAGTAAGAAGCTCGCCTTGGTCAATTTCTAAATGAACCTGCTGTCAAGCTAGTCTAATCAAGCCCGTTCCGTGCATGGAAATGGTTGGTAAAGGAGATAACCAAGTCTCTGTCCTGGCTGTGTTTGACCATACCCAGACCAGACAAACAAAAACAACAGACTCGAAAATGCCTTGCTAAGTGCGATACATATCTAGCTGTTCTACCCATGCAATTAACAACAAACTACTCGCCTGTTTTGTCCATGACTCTAGTGTTCACTTTCATTCCGAGTGATGTTGTCAGCCTAGTCGAATCATTTGGGCCTGAAAGGCTTGCGTATTGCTCAATAAGCTTGTTTGTAGTTTCTGCTTGTTAGTTTGGAAACCAAAAATATGGCGTGAATATGGTCCTGCAACTTACTTAACCCTACTGTTAGCTAGACCTGTGTGCTCTTTGTGCCTCTGCGTATAACCTGGTATGTACCCTGCTCATGGCATTGAGGCACCTCTACTCGCGGACCCTAAAAGTCAGTTTAGGAAGCTCCTTCGACGGGCAATATGTGAGAAGTAACAAAGTTGTGGCCATTTGCTGCCACCTCTGCATGAGAATCGCGGCCCCCAGGACATGGCCCGGAGAGCATGGCCAAGCAGCGGAAGACCGACTTCACTATGCAAAAGGAATCAAAGACACTATCTGCAGAGCCATGCGAGAGGGCTCTAGCCACATTGTACCACTTACCACCCTGCGGATCTGACGGTTCTATTATTAAATGCTCGGTATCCGGTCGTTGTGATGCCTGCACTTTGAGTAGCATGACCACTCCATGACCGTATCACCGCATTACTCACCAATACTCCCCAGCCTACTACACGGACGTCGACCATTGGTTTTGCAGAAAACCAAACAACGACTCCGCTCTTTCTCTAGCCGAGGAGTATTTGTTGTGTTTTTCTAAATTCCGAGAAGCGCAATCTTCTGAATAAAGACCCTAGGGAGATATCCCTTGCACATTTCTGTTGAAGAAAAACGATGATTTAAGCAAGTTCCCATAGTTGCACTTGGAACCAGGTAAGTGATTGATCATATGGAAAGGCGCGGAACGCAAGGCAAGCTGCAGCAGCGCTACTGAAATGTAGTTGGTGGTTCGCCAGCGTTAGAACATGACTCGGCAGACGCGGGGGAGAAAGCACGTGACTGTATGCCCATATATTGTCGAGAAAACTTGCGCGAGCGCTCCGGACAAGACGCGGACAAATCGGTAAGACGATATTCTTATCTAGGAGGGGTCTAGTATACATGAAAATAGGCGTAACCAAAACATCTCATCACCTTCAGAGTAGTGAAATTCAAGGACCAGGCTTACAGTATCATAGTTGAAGTGCTCAGGGAGAAGGGCGAATGAAATACAAGCAAGCCTACAACAGTCAACTTCATTATTAACTTTCTAGGATGAGGAATAGGTGCCTCTAACTTAGGACCGCATCGTCCAAGTTACCCAAGCATCTATCTGATCCAGGTGATCTTGTTTCGGAGATACTTGGTTATTGGGTGGCCTTCCTTGGGCATCGCTTATTGTTGTTAGCGCTGTAGCTGTTATCAGGGTCCGGGCGGTTTGTTACGTACGCTTATGAAATTACCTCAAAAGCACGCGCCTCCAAGTAGTTTCTTCCCCATTTTCTTCCTCAATGCGCGTATTTTGATCATACGAACCCGCTACAAAGAATATCTTGCGCCAAACTCGTCAAGGTTGTGGACGACATGGTATGAGAGGCTCGCAGCCATGTTACACCCCTTGCTCAAGTGGTGTAGACGTGTGGTAAGACACATACACTGAAATTTAAAGAAGCGCTTACCTGGGGGGCACTCCATAGGGCTCCGGTCGACTATGTGTGTCTATCTGTGGTGCACACATGATGGTGTAGCCTTTTCTATATGCACATCGTGTCATCAAGCCACTTACACTAGAAGTACAAAGTGGTGGCGCTAGAGCACTCGTCCTCTCCTGCCATTCTTACTGGTGTGCAAATGCCTATTCGATGAGGTGTTGATCGCACAAAATATCATGTGTTAGGGAAGCATGACATGTCACAGAGATCCTCACGCTATCCATCAACAGAGAAAGATAATCATGGTGATCGCTATTGACGACCGTCGACATAAACGTAGCAGAGAGCAGTGCAATTATCCTCATATTGTCAAGCATCCGTGAAAAAGCCACTGAGCAAGACTAGAACGAAATATTTATGATGTGCCCGAGTTTCCAGTGTGTCAATATGAATATGGACCGCCTTACCTGTTCGCCTCAATACGAGTATTCAAATATTGATAGGTGATCGTGTAAGACACTCACTGATTATCTTTGATAGCAGCTCATGAGCCCAGCCTCCAAGGTGAGTACTGAGCCAAATGCCCCGTTGGCAGTCTCGGCACTGGATGTTGAAAGCTGATATATGATATCTTTCTTCACATAATGCGAAGCCTCTTGACCGAGGCATACACACATTGGATCCTAAGTGGTTGATAATCTCACTGTAAATCTACACAGCCATTCCTTGATAGAGATGGAAAGTAGATCCGTATTGTATCCCGGCAAAAACCCTAGAAGAACACCGCGCGCGCCAAATTCTATCAACATCCCACATGTAGTGATCTGCGAATCACAAAAAATCATTGCCAGATCAGAAATCCTTCTACTACGACATATGCTTTAACAGATAAAATCTGGAGCAACGTCCAGTCAAACTGGAACTAACTTACATGCTAATGACCTGCCAGACCATCTTATTGGCAGCAGTGTTTGTTCGATTGCTGTTTCAATGTAGATGCACTCCCATGAGCTTTAGGCTATAGCTGTGGTACAAAGAAAAGGAACTTCTAAGTTTCTTGGCTACATACCCTTGATGCTTCTTTAGCTACTATAGAATACACGCGTGGCATTAGATTAGAGAAATTAGCTTGATCAGCAGGGTGAATGTAGATACGGGCACTTCATTTTGGTCTTCCTGGACATGCATACAATTGCGAATGGCATATTCTCATTAAAGTATGGATGATAGTACATGGTATAACATATTACACGTAAAGATTTCAGCATCTTTCGTTCTCCGCCTCACCGTCTCCTTGTTGTATGTATTGCCTTTTATTTCCAGCCCTCTCCTCCTCGCAGTGGCGTAATGTGTTGACGGTCTGTTACATGACTGTTCTCAGCGAAGACCTTGGGTCTAATCATCCTGTCGTGGGGCTTCTTTCAAGTAGCAGAAAGTTTCAAGGGGATTTGGCGGTCTTGCCGGTCTTCATTATATTGGTGCCGCGCGAGCGACCAATAGTGAATTGATAAAAGCGATAGGGGTCGTTGATCTTGATAATCTCACTAACCAGCGCTTGGCCGGGGAAGTCCATGACAACAATACCATAGCAGTGGCCTTCGGAGCTCTGGAGATATTCGCCAAGAAGCTTATTCATCCCAGCTTCCGGACTATTCCTAGCAGCAATGTTGATAGGGCTGACACCAACACTCGCTGTAGTATGGGTGATGCGCAGCTTATTAGAGTCTGGCGAGGGAGCCCGGTTTAGATTGGATTTGACACCATCCCATTTGGCCCCTAAAAAGAGACCACCGGCAGAAATCTTGTGATGATAATCAGACACAGTCTGTGGGTTCCATGGCAAGCCAAAAAGACCGGGAGGAGTGGTCTTGAAGTCCTGCAGAATGAGAACTTTCCCGCGAAGCTTTCCAAGGGTAGGGGGAGTAGTTTCGCCAACCTCCCTGGAGTAGATGTAATCGCTAAGTTCATCACCAAATTCGGACCTAGTGAGAAGATACTTTTTCATGAACTGGATAAACTCTTCGTCGTCGCCAAGTATGCCATCCTTTTGAATACGTAAAATGACTGTTTCGCGAGGGTGATCATCAAGGAAGTCATATATCGCCCTCAGAACGTTTCGGAAGGTGTGGAGAGCATCAAAGTGTCCATGATACACCATCATTTCATTGTCGATAATTTTACAAGTAATGTCAATGTACCTGACGCCCCCAGCAAGTTGCTGGCTCAGGGGCACGTTTTGCGTCTTTATCGGGCCACTATCGGCAGTGTACGTCATGGAATTGTGAGTGCCAGGAATGGCCAAACTAGACAAAGGGGTCTCATCAACGATGTTAGACATCCAATCGCCCTGCTGACCAGCGTCGATGTCAAAGGACCAATCGTCGTTGATATCATCAAAGGACCCAGCATGACTGAGGGTCAGAAAGGCCACGGTCGCGAAGAAGGAAAAGCGCATATCGTCAAAGCGAACGATCAGATATCTGTATGAGACAGATACTTGTATAGACAAGAGTTAAAAGAGAGGGGTTGAAGATGGTATCAGTAGCTTTGGAATGATGGGGAGAGAGGCTCTGGGGAGTATATATAATATGATATTGATAGTTAGGCTGTGGACTGGTTTTGGCAGATTCCTCTTTCCAAGATCCGAACTAGCCATGACGACAGCATAGTGATACGTTGAGAAGTTATTCATCGGCCAAGCTAAGACCAGATCATAGAAGCCCCCATATCTTGACTCGTTGCTTGGGGGTAGAAACGGATAACAAACAGCTTGAGATGTCGATGGCCAAGAGATCCTGCAGACTAAAAATAGGCAAGCACATCAGGGTGGCTATCTCGGCATCTTAGTACTATACACAGCTGGGCTTTTCCATGCCTGTTATCACGCCCAAAGCCTTGACCAGTGGGAGTCACGATATACGTCAAGTTTCCGCCAGCGGGATATTAGACCTATCATGCGGCAGTTGAAACCCATGACTGCCCTTGCACCGCCTACTTTTAGCAAGGAAGGCCCTGGCCCCGTGGCTTTCGTAGCATGTGCTTCTCGGTGTCTCTGTTTCTTCATGACCTGGGTCTAGCCACTAGACATCGCTTTGATAAAGAAATGCATACAGCAAGAAAATATTTGTACAATCTGCTATCTATTGGACCTACTGCCAAGCCCGACTAACCAAGCTGTCATTTCGTTTGAAAGAAGAGTTGAGAAATGGCCGCATTTATCAACATGCAAAAGCCTGTGCTCTGGCCGCAGAAGCACACGGGCCATGGCAGCACGAGACGTCAAAATGCTGTGCTAAAGGTTAGCCCCGGATGATGCCTTTTTTTTAATTTTTCACCTTGCCATCCGATCTAGTTGCTAACCTTTGTTTTGTTTTCCCATAACACTGATGTTCCCTCGCCTTTTCTGTGGCTTCGGCGGTATTACCCCATTCAGGTTTGTAAGCCGAAGTATAGACTAGACCAGCTATTGCTGAAGAAGGTCATGTGTAGTTGGTGTCAATCTAAATGGCGAGGGAACTCAATCCTGCTGCCTGCCTGTATGTTGTTTTCTGCTCATTCGTTTAGATCGGTGTTCCTTTTACGGCATCGAGGCACCGCTACTCCCCTACCCTTGAGAATAGCAAGCCAACCTTTTTGGCTGGCAGCACGCAAGAAAAATAGCGGTTTTCACGCCATTTCCCGACATACCCCCACGAGAATACATGTTTGGAGGCCCAGCCAGTATAACCAAGCAGAGAAAGGCTCGCTTGACTACACAATTGGGGCGTAGAACATTAGACATCTGCAAAGCAATGTGAGCAGACTGTGGCCAAATCATCCCGTGCCGCCGTATGAGTCGCACTAATTCACAGTCTACTGCCAAGTATGTGGTGGCTGTAATGCCTGCATGTTGAGTAGCATGGCCACTACACGAACATATCTCTGCACTAGTTGCCAAGACTTCCAAGCCCACTACACTAACGTCAAGCACTGGTCTTCTGAGAAACGAAGCTAGACCGTTTCTTAGTCTTAAGAAAGCCATATATTTTGAAATGACTCTCCGGCAGCCCGATTAAATCTTCAGTGGAGATAACCTCGCAGGAGCGGACAATATGTTGTCTATTCCCGGAACCCAATGGAAACAACGCACGAGACTTGAATACCTTGGTGTCTAATGCCCTATCCCTCTGGGACTTACATGACCTAATTAAGACAACGCTTATGATAGCACCAAGCCAATATTACTGTAATCTTGGTCTCATGAATGTAGCTTGTTCATTGTGTGCTAAGTAGTGCCCTCAGGTTAGCCATCTTCTATCAGTTTCCGCTTCTACCCAGCCTAGTGTAGTGGAAACGTATAATAGTCTTGCTTATTCCACCTCTTTAGTGTCAGTCGGAATCTCTAGAGCCACCGTGCTCTGTTTTCAAGGGTGCATAAGACGTGAGCGCATAGAATTAGCCACTTTCCCCAGTGGCGTGCTGCTTGATTCAAACTGAGGGGCCTGTACGCTAGGAACTCCTTCAATTTTCTTTTTTTCCACACTCAAGCTGCTGCTGTGAATTTAACTTCAACTTGTGCGCCGTCTGTGGTAATAGCAGATACTTTGACTAGTTTATACTTTCTAGAAATGTGCAGCTATATGACCTGACGAGATTCGTTTTGAGCACACCTCTCAACAAGTTGAGAAAGAATCTTTCCCAGACATGCGTTTGCGTCGTTCCGTCTTGGTGATACCAACCAGTACACATAAGACATATTCAAACCAACTCATCCCAAGATCTATGCACCCTATTACATCAGCGCACAGATATCGCAAAGCGACATATTAATCCTGTCACACTTCCTCTCCCAGAGCATAGCTAGGGTTAATACAGACGACATGTAGGGTTACTTTCATCACTTGGAGGAAAAGAAGATCCTTACGATATGAAATGAAACAACGTGATGTAGGAATGAACACTGGGTGGTCTATGCCTCAAAGACAGTGCCTATACCTGCTGTGGCTGTAGACTTGCATAGGGGCGGATACTTAACTATCAACCTCCAACGGGCTTGTGAATGGAGGCAAAACTATGACGGAGGCGCCAGGGCCACCAGTCCAACTCCAGTATAAGTATTTATCTCATTGTTTATGTGTTATTTTATGTCTATCCTAAGCGCTTCTTTCATGGCTTATTCGCTAAACAACGAGACCTCTATTTCGTAAATTAACGCAAATTCTATTGGTTAGTTGTACCACGTGCAAGAAGGGAGAGGCTATGACGAATATAGTCCGGGTTGAGACTGCGCTTGGGAAACATATATCATTACTCTCCGCGAGCTTTGTATTGGGTGTGGCGGAGCGGACGAGACTCTGAGATACCCCCGGGCAAGCAGCAAAAACCCCCGTTTTTTAAGGGACAACACAAAATCCAAGAGGGTCACAGGCTATGAAGATGAATTGGAACGAATCCTGATTGGGTTGTCGAATAGAAATGCGGGCAGCTGATGGTTGAAGGGTGGCGTCTATAGAAGGCCACCAGCCATTAGTTTACGTCTCAGAGCACGCTCGACTGCCAAGCCATTTGCTTACTGCATGCCCTTTTGAGGCACTGTACAGCAGGTATCTGAACCTTCTGTGAGCTGCCCCAATGCGACATCTTCTATCTCTGCCCACAGCCGTATGCATCCCAGGCCCCCGAGTGGCCGTGGAGCCACATGACTGGATCGTTCCATCATATGTTGGCTAAGCCAGGTTTTGGCAGAGATGGCCAATAATACTTTCTATCTCAACAGCAGCCAACATGGAGACAAAATCCATCACCAGCCCACACTTCCGATGCGCCCAGAATAAACTTGAACTTACCATATAGAATCGGCCGTTTAGCAGGCTGGCCACGGGCTCTAGATGAGAAAAAAGCGGGTGTTTCTATGCACCACTACTCCACAGTCATCGTCAAACCAATAGAACCATAAACAAGCTATGATGCGTGACGCTCGAGACAGTATCAACACTGCGTGTGGCTCAAGATGCATAAAGGGCTGAAGCCTCATCGCAAGGAAAACTCAAAACGCTGAATGAACAGGCTAAGTAAGTATTGAATAGAGATCTAATAATATGATAGCACTGGGACGACACTACTTCTCTGTGCTTGTCCCCAGTCATGTGTGCTATTTTGGATCCAGTTTTCCCGTCAGGTACTGACTGGCAAGATCTATCTTATTCAAGAATCTTCCTCACAAGCCCCCTGTTAGACAAACTCATGGTGTTGTTGTCTCTACATTCTCATGGGTCGCCAAAGCTCCGCTTTGCTGCAGCTTGAAACTTGTCATTTCGTCTAGGCGTTCTTATGGCTGGCTATACTGAGCGCAATACTGTGTACAGAGCATGCTGCAACGCGTGTTTAGACATTTTCTACTTGTAATGAGGCTACCCCAACTGCTATCCTAGCTCGCATGCGGGTAGATTCTGCACCTGCTGTCTCTTTACTCCCGCCCGCCATATGTACCGCAGCCCTTCACAAGGTCATTTCTCCCATGGTATGTAGTTCGGCCTGGATATATCCATACTGCGTTCTGTCATTACTTATCTACCATGTCGAGGTTTGCTTCCACAGCTTTCTCTTGGCTTAGTTTATCTTTACGTACCTGACAAACAGCGGTCCGCCAAAAGTGCTGTTGGAGAGAGGGATAAGAACAAAGTGGTATATATTTGTTTTAAACCCCGAGTTTCTATATTCGTCTAGTAGTTTATTTTCCCCTGCCCTCAACATTCTATTGATGCTCTAACTTCTCGCCCTAGCCTGGCGGCTGTGTCGTCTGTAGTCGCCCAATGATATATATACCTAGGCTCCATGTCTCCTGTCATGGGCTCTACGTAGCAAGGGGCTCAGCCTTGCCACCACCAGTTGCGTCACGAGAAGCCTCATCAACCGTGGTCGCATCAGCGCCCCCATTGGGAGAATCGAGGGTCTTAGAAGACGCATACTTCCGGTTGAGTTTCAAAATTTGCTTCACAGTATACTGACCTGGGAAATCCATAGCGATTATACCATAACAGTCGCCCTCTTTATATAAGATGTATTCACCAATAAGTCTGTTGATTCCGGAATCGGGATTATTCATAGCAGCAATGTTGATCGGGCTAACTCCAGCACTAGCAGTAGTGTAGGTGATACGAAGCTTATTGAAGTCGTCCGAAGGAAGAGCCTTACTAAAATGGGATTTGATGCTAGACCATTTCAAGTCCAGAAAAATGGTGCCAACAGTCAGCTTGCCGTTGTAACTAAGCACAGTATCGGAATTCCAGGGGAGACCATAAAGGCCAGGGGGACTGGTCTTGAAGTCCTGCAGAACGAAGACCTTGCCGCGAAGCTGACCAATGGTAGGAATGGTAGTGTCGTCGGCGTTCCGGGCGTAGAGATACTTGGCGGCATCGTTACCGAACACAGTGCCAGGGAAAAAATGTCTGTCCATGTATTTGCGGAACTTTTTGGAATCAAATATGCCGCTTTTCTGGATGTGTAAAATGACAGCTTCACGAGGGTGAGCATCGATGAAGTCGAATATGGTGTTGAGGACATTTTCCAGAGTGTAGCCAGTATCGTGCAACCCATGGTACACCTTTATATTATGGTTGTCATATTGGCAGGTAATGTCGACATATCTGATACCGCCATCAAGCTGCTTGCTTAAAGGTATGTTTTGAGTTCGCACTAGACTGTTTTGAATTTGGTCTGTCACAGAATTGTGGGTGCCGGGGATGACTAGACTCGTCAGAGGCGTATCATCCGCCATGTCGCGCATCCAGTCCGCGTTTTCGCCGGCATCGACGTCAAAGGACCAGAAGTCGTCAACATCTTTGTATCGAGCAGCCTGACACAAGGCCAGACAAGCCAGTGTTGTCAGAAAAGAGAAGCGCATGACGACGGCAGAGGCAAGTGGATATCAGTATCAGCCTGTCCCAAAGGTGTGCAGATATTGAAAGGAGGATGAGGAGAGGAGGGGAGTTTTAACAACCATAAGCTAGTAACTAAAACGGAAATTTGAAGTCATAGATAGCGGGAACGTCACTGTATTAATAGCTGGCCCATGACCGGAAATCCGGAGGCTCACGTTGCTGAGACTTAAAGCCTAGCTATGACCATGATAGTAGCCGAGTGATATGTTCTCCTATCTTTTATTAGCCAAGCTAGAACCAACGTAAGAAATTTCCCACATCTTGTCCGGCTCCTTGCTAGCTTCCACCGCTTTGTCTCTTTGATAGGCATTTCCAAGCGGGTTGACTAGCCGAAAGTCCCAACCATCCATGGCCGCCACAGTAGACTAATAGAGCTGTAGTAAGCTCAAAGCTTTGTTTTAAGTTGTTCTATCAAGTCTTATATTGCCATCTCAAGATCTCCTCCCAGCCAGGTAACGCCTAGTCCGAGCACCTTCGATACATGCGCTTCCCATTAATCTTTTTGCTACTTACAGCGGCTTTTGGTATAGTATTAGTAATGTAAACAGCGTTAGTCTCAGCCTGCGGGTTACACTAGGTCCATCGCTATCATGCGAAACAGGCAGATGTCAGTAACTTGCCAAACTAGCCTGAAGTCAAAAGGTGCTATTCAGGTCGTTTTTGAGACTGTGATTGGTTGAGCGAGAGCGGATGAAATGTTTTGACTTTTGCACCTACGCCCAGCCCAAGTAGACATGGGCCAGGGACGCACAAGACACGATAGTGCCAATGCGCCCTAGGTCTGGATATCCATGATGTAGGGTTTTTTTACCTGATTTCTGTCCAGTACATTGTGTAATGTCTTGCGTATTTTTCGCATGACTTGGCCACGTTGAGCCCTTTTCATTTGTATTGGGCTGGGTTAAAATACTAGGGCTTACAGGCTTAATGCAGGACTAGGCTTTGCCGATGAAGCTCATCCGCGGTTACTTTTGGGCTGGAGTAATATAGCGGCGATATGAGGACCCTGTGCATGATATTACAGAGCCGTATGCCAAATGTTGTCTCTTGTCCATCCATGCATATGATAAGCCACTTCTCCACTTCGTGGCTTAGGGAGGTGGTAGGGGGCATGGAAATGGTACGATAGTTCCTCCGAACGGCCATGGGAAGGTCGAAGCTACCGATAGGTTACCGAAAACCCCGAACCGGGTATATACGCTGTGAAGACGTCGCTCTGCGTATCATCAAGCAGTAGGAGGCGCGATTAATCACTCACTCCAAGTCTAAGGCAGGCAGGCACCCATGAAGTCATAGTAGCATTGGATCACCACAGTTTGATAGGTCGGTGCTAAGCATCAGAACATGGGCGTGTTGAGATACAATCGCTGAGTAGGAATGGTTGTTTCATGCATTATAGTGTCTATCTACGGGGAATGAAACTTTTCTACCCACAGCCAATATACATCTACTTGATCACTTTATGGCGGTGCATGTTGTGGGTTGGCAAAAGCTTCAACTAAGTATCGGAGAAATAATAATGAGCATGGTAAGCATGCGTCGCAGACAAGTATGCGTCGCTTTTTCCCTCCTGATTTGAATATGATCAAACAACGCCCAGCCTTTTCCCTCTTAATCTACGCTCTCATTTTATCAATTGATGCTCCAACTATTAAACATGTTAAACCTAGGTCTTAACGCTAAAACGCGTCTTTCTTTTTAAGCTTTGAAAATAATTCAAAATTAAGCATTGAGAATGCTGTAAACCGCTCCAAGATCTCTGGGTCGCCAGCACAAAGGCTTTCATTTGAAACACGATTGGATCCCCTAATCGCGCTGAATATCTAATCGTGAGCGACAGATTATTGATCAGTTTATTCTCGACCTGGATTCGCGGGGTGTGCTCCCCGGCTGCGTGGTATAAAGGAAATGGATAATCAACTACTTGCCGACGGCGACGTGCCACCAGCTCGGCTCCAAGTTTTCTCCGGCGTCAACCAGGCCTCAAGACACGTCTTTTTTTCAAGAACGTGGCTACTAGAGTGTCACGTGTGAAGATGCGGTGGTTGTACATAGCTGGTTCATGCTTGTCGAGAACACAATCGCGAGGTAGGGCACGCCGCAGAGTCCACAACGCTGATGACACTGGTTATGTGATAGCCAAGCGATACCGCCGTTTATCACCGGTGCCGGCCAGTATCACCTGGCCACCTGGTACCGAAAAGGCAGCCTTACAGTCGATTGGGCTATTGCGATGGCCTAAATGGCTGGGCGGATAACGAGACTGATCTCTCGTGTCTTGAGAATTTCGGTCGCTGCACATCTAAGAGATCAAATAGTCGCTATCGTCTCTTAATCTTCCATGGACATGAAAGTCGCCACTCAATCGAATTTGTGAGATATTTTGAGGAGAATAGCATCAACAGGCTTGGTATGCCACTTCATTCGTCTCATGTACTTCAGCCCTTTTGTGCTGGGTGCTTCGACGTGCTTAAGAACGCTTACGGCCAGGGAACAGAGAATCTGATCAAATGCTGTATAATCTCTGTCTCGAAGACTAAGTTCTTCCCAGCTAAAAGGAACAACAGTAGATCTCCGCAGCTAACTCTTGAGGCCATACAGTCTTCCTGCAAGGAAACAAAGATAGGTGTGCTCGAGGTTCCCTTATTGATGGATGGCTAGGATCAAATACCTTGAGCAGGCAGGCGAATGAGATGCGAGTTTGGCGCCCAAGGGAAAACAGGGTTTACCTACAGAAAAGAAGGAGCAATCGTGCTAGAGGAAGGAAATCAAGTAATTGACCAAATGGATGTCGATGCGCAGGTCGCAGCCGGAACTAGCATTGCAGTATCTACGGTAAGCCTAGTCGTGATACAACAACATGCCATGAGACATCGAGATATGAGCATGGCGAATACTTGGGTTTATTCAATGGTGTTCTCTGTTTCTGTTGTCATTTCTATCCAAGAGGCATGAAAAGCATACGACGCATACTTGCCTACGACGCATAGTTATCGTACATTAAATGTCTATGACGGATAACAACTGGCAACTGACTGCGTTATTGTTCTAGAACGTAACTAGGTCAAAGCAAAATGCAGACGAACGATCATGTGGTTATGCGGATTCAATATTGCTTACATATTATTTTGCTCAGGTTTTATAGGCCATAGTTATACTGACTGCTACTACATCATGGGAAACACAGTAAGCCGCGTCAGCATGAGTAAGGGACTGATAATGACTGGGTAATAAACAGAAGGGAATCCAAAAAGACGACAAGACAAGCTTCAAGAGGCTCGGAAGCAGCTATGACGGACGGGCTTAATGAAATGTCAATCAATCATCTACATGCACCCATCTATCAACATATGAGATATACATGCAGATATGCCTGATTGATGGACAAGTGGGTGTGAAAAACTCAACTAATGGAAGTTAACGTCTTGGTACTATGGAGGGTATGGCATGTTGTAAAATGGGTCGGCGGCTCGATATTGATAATAGCTAGTACGATACAGGTTCATTACTAGATAGCATAGGCTTGCCAAGTATATCTTTCGTATAACAAGTGACCGAAATTGTATTAAGTTCTGTCCTGTGATATCCTGCGTGTTCCAATATAAGGTTGAAAAAGTTCTTTTGCCATGATCTTTTTCTTAACCTTGCTTGTTTGACTGGGGCTTCGACACAGGCCAGTTTTATATACAGTGGGCTACGTTTAAAGTGATGGCAGTGTACCTATAGGCTGATACATCCTCTCTTCTGGACGCCTCTGTGATATACGCGTTACTATGCTGAGTGGGAAACGTTTGCGGAGCGAAAAAGGTAGATACGAGCAGACATTAAGCACTGGATGTCGAGACGACAATGGATGGCACATGCATACTGAGGACTAGTAAGTTAGTGTCTTGACAAAGCTTAATAAATGATGTAGGTATGAGTTATGATGAGGTTGGTCGTCGTATTAAGCTTTGAGACAGCGGCCTCTTTCTTGTAGCATGATGATCGGCCGAGCCAGTCATGGAAGCAAATTCCTTGCTAATCGATCACGAGATCACCACAGTGGGAATGATTATGGTTTTATGAACTAAGCTCGGGTACCTTGCTATTATTATTCTAGCTCAGCTTCCCCTTCTTGATTCTTTTCTCTTAAACGCTAGCGCTTTCCGGCGGAAGGTTCGTCTTTCCCGACTACCCCTAGCTCAGCAATTGATCAAGAGCTTTGTATACTGCCGTAGGGTTCTTCCTGAACGCCACTTGGACTGAGATATACGTTAGGGGCTATGTCTTACCATCCAACAGACCAGTACTGGCCTCATTAATAGCGGTCATAAGTGCCATAATCAAAATGACTGGGTATCAGAAATGTGATACTTGGTGTTAAACTTCAACACCTGGTAAACAAGATGCTGGCCGGGAAAGTCCATGACAACGATACCAAAACACTTCCCCTCCCTATTACCCAGGTATTCGCCAAGAAGCTGGTTAATTCCGGAGTTTGGTTTATTGTTAGCAGCGATACTGATAGGGTTGACGCCAGCGCTAGCTGTGGTGTGAGTGATGCGCAGCTTATCAGGGTACACCGAAGGGTCTGCGCTAAGATGAGCTTTGATACCAGCCCATCTAGCGTCCATGAAGAGAGTACTGGCCGCCAGCTTTTTGTTGTAGTTATAGACTGTATTCGGACTCCAGAAAAGACCAAAATGGTTGGAGCTTTTAGTTTTGAAGTCATGCAGAATGAGAACCTTGCCACGAACTCCACCAAGAGACGGAATGGTCAAATCATCAGAGCCCCGGGCGTAGATGTATTGGGCCTGTTTATCGCCAACTGCGTTGACAGATGCTAGTTTGGCTTCAAGATATTTGACGAGAGCTTTGGAATCATCAAACACGCCGCCTCCCTGAATGCGCAGAATGATAGCTTCGCGAGGGTGGTCACGAAGGAAGTCTTGCATAGTATTCAAGACATCCCCAAGAGTGTAACCAGTATCGGAAAGTCCATGGTACACCTTTATGGTGTAATCTTTATATAGACAGGTGATATCAACATATCTGATTCCACCATTAAGCTGCTGGCGTAGAGGGACGTTTTGGGTCTGTATCAGGCCGCTTTTAAATTTATCAGTCATGGAATTGTGAGTTCCAGGGATGGACAGACTTGACAGAGGAGTGTTATCGGCAATGTTGTGCATCCAGTCTGCATATGAGCCAGCATCGACGTCAAAAGACCAGAAGTCATTGATGCCTTGATATATAGCAGCCTGGCTGAAGGCCAAGGAGGCTAGAGTAGCGAAGAGAGAGAGGCGCATAGCGTCAACTGAGCTAAACAAATATTAGTCTCGAACAAACTCAGAAACTGGAAGGCAAAGAAGAAAGAAAAAAAAGAGAGAGAATTACTGCCGGCGAGCCTATGGGGGGATAAGGACACCCGTAATGTTAGGTAACGGGCATGGCATAGTATTAATAGCGAGCATGGCAGGAAGTCAACCGGTTTCAATTCAAGCCTTGCTATGGATGTAAAAATAAGGCAGTAATCGGTTCAATAAGACTTCGTAGGTTAAGCGGGAGTCGGCACAAAAAAGCTTCTACCTTTCGTTGAGTTTCTCGCCATGGAATCATAAAGCCGCCCGGCCTTGCTGTTACTGGGAGTTTCCAAGGCTAGAGATGAACATGATAGGGTATCCGTCTCGCCATCTTTGCTGTTTTCAGAGCGTTGTCCAAGCCTCTTGTCAGGCCAAAAGCCCTGACCAACTGTAGACAGAGTCGTCGACGTGATACTAGCCAAATTAAAGTCAAGCGTGCAATTCGAGGTAGCAAGCTACAGTAAACCCCGCACACTGCTTCTTTTTACTTGTGATATGGAGCATATGGCCACCTCATAATTTGCTTTTGATCAGGACACGCCCTGGCCCCAGCGTCTCAATTGTATGTCCTGGCCCGTCTTCGGAGGCTATACACTGGTTTTCAACACTGCACGAATATAGTGAACGAAACTTTGCTCTTCGCCTGTCATTTGAAAAGGCCTCTCTCGTCTGGGTCCGTATATCTTACCCTGTTCCAGCCACGTTGTTGTGTGATACCTATTTACATATGCCGCACGGGCTACATCCTCTCTAGGCATATGGCCAGTCGAGAAACTAGACATTGAAGTATTTGATTTCACTCATACATAGTGCTAGTCTTTGCGGCAGACTAAGATTGGCCATTTCCTGGAGCGCTTGCTTGAAGTTGGCTAAACTCGAAATGACCTTCGCTTGATTCATCTTTTCAGTAGCCGTTACCAGCCCAAGCGTCTTTGATTACCGAACCGCTATTCGATCTGCCCTCAAAAATGGTCGACAAACGCAAGCAGGTCAACACGCACCTATGTAGAATGGCCGAGTAATTTGATTAGTCTGAAAGCCCTGGCCTCTAGCTTTGGCCGTCCGTCCCCTATTTGTGATATCGTCCGAATAGTTATACCTCATTGCTGTCTATTCATGGTAAGCCCCGAAAGGTGCAGCCATATTCTGGCCAAAACAGACGCTTGAGCCCGAAAATACAGCCCAAAGAGTGGCGTCTTGAGCTGCAAGAGGGTTTCACGAATACGTTGTCGGAAGTGGCAATGCTTCTCCCGCACTTGACATCTAGCATCTCAAGTCCAAGGAGCATGAATGCGTGCCTAATGTATGTCATTATATTGGACAATGGGTCGAAGGGTCATTCATCACTATCATCATTATCCGTGAGACCATACCCCTGCATACCTCACAATCTTCCAGTGTTGAGTGAACAAGGCTGGAGTTAAGAAAAGTCCATGGAGAATTATCTCCGTGACATTGGCTCGTTGCTGTGAATAGTATATTTCTTGTGGCCGTTCAAGCCTTTCTTGTAGAACATAGAAATATAGTTCCTACCGTTGCACGTCAGGTTGTGCGGCTAAAGGCGACACCAAGACTGAATACTGGGGTAGAAGCTCGATACTATCATGCATGCCTTTACCCATATGATATTCGCGCGGTGTAATCTATACCTGGATGAGTTTTGAGAGACGTATACCAAGCATAGATATAGTCTAACTGAGTGTTCACTTGCCCATAGCCCACTAAAGATATTCATTCATATCATCATTTAATGCTTTCTGCATATTGGCCTAGATTCGTGTGTTGGAAAATCCTAACAGAAGCTACTGCGTAGGTAGTATTACGACAGCCTGAGAGGGTTCAAGTTGCAACCAGTATAACTGCTTGAGCTTGGGCTGGCCTGAGAACATTTGACTGTCATCATTACGGCCGACATTCACCATGAGGATAAGAGAGTGAAGGGGCAGCGACAGGCGCATACATTTCTCCACTAATGCTATCAAAGAAATGCGGCGCTATAAGAGAATCGCGTGCACCCGGCCTCAATAACCGTCTTCGGATGTCGTGGCGTCCTAATAGACGTGTCTTCTCGGCTGAAATCAACAAATTGATCTCCATGGCAGCCGATATGCCAGATAGCTAGCCATATTGGATCACACGAGCTGAAGTATAGATTATGTGTATACCAAATGACAAAACTTGAGTGTTTCAAAAAACAAAAAAAAGAACAATAGTTCTGTCTTTGCCGAGCTTAGGACTTTGAGCCAAGTATGCAGATGGTTTCAAAGCAGCACTTCTGCATGGTATTTGACTTGAAAGATGGTCTATTAGAATTGGCAAAAGGAAATCCCATTGCAGGCAAAAGCCTATCAACTACTTGTTTGGCCTCGTAAGCAAATTGGTTATTACACCAACCCAGGCGAATGGCCGGAGTAGAATGATGGTGCGAACAGCAATCATAAGTAACGTGCATGGAGTAAACTATAAATCGCACATTGGCACCGAAATCGTGCTACTGAGCAAACTGAGCTTGGACATAAAACATCTATGTCTACTTCATGAGTATATTGGGTGATTCCTTGTGGCAGTCGCTATTCAAGGTTATGAAAAATAATAATGAATTTGTATATTTGACCGTCCGGGCAGTATCTTGTTATCTACCCGTAGTAGGAACATGTTCATCGCCATCAGCTTCGTCACCATCAGCTGCACCGTCTTTAAGCTCTTCATTCACGACTTGCATGTTGTAATTGAGATAGTTACTCTCAGTACCAGGAATGAGATACCTATCGTTTTGCCACAAGATGTCATCAACAAGATGCATTCCGGGGAAGTCCATCACAACAATGCCGTAGCAGTATTTATCACCAAGCATAAGATATCGACCTAAACGTCTGTTCATCCCCAAGCCAAATTCGCCTTTGGTAGCGATGCTGATAGGGCTGACACCAGCACTAGCGGAGCTATACGTGATACGCAGCGTGTTGGAGTTTGGTGCGGGATGGCGCTTAAGATTTTCCTTGATGCTGAGCCATTTCAAGCCCATCAAAAAGTTTCCAGCAGCAAGCCTGCTTTGATAACTAGAGATAGAATCCGCGTTCCAAGGTATTCCATAACGGCCAGATGGGCTGGTCTTGAAATCCTGTAGGATTAGAAGCTTCCCGCGAGTCTCGCCAAGAGTAGGGATAGCAACGTTATTGGGATTCCTGTTGTTCAGTGTTTAATTGTACAATTCCGATATTTCTCTTAAATCTCTTCTCCGCTGGGAAGCGGTCATTGCTATCACATACTATATATGTTGTGGAGATTCTGACTCATATCGGAACAACATCGGGTAAACACTCGATATAGATACGTGGTACATGAACTTGTGAGCGGAGAGGGAACCTAACTCCTAAAGAATGCGAATTGAATAGAGATATGTTACAACAATATATATTCCATGCATGTCACGTGACCTGGGGCCAGAGTCTAGGTGTCACGTGACGACGGTATCCTTTGTGCCAGTCATGTCCGTTGCTGCCGCCACGCGACAATTCCTGGCATAGATATACTGGGCAGCTCGATCACCCAATTCGCTGCCAGGAGCAAAGTACTTATCAATGCAGCTGGCAAAGGACTTGGATTTTTGAAATAGGCCACCTTTCTGGATGCGTATGATGACAGCTTCACGAGAGTGTTCGCCGAGGAAGTCATATATAGTCGTCAGGACATCTTCGAGACTATAGCCAGTATTAGCAGTCCCATGGTACACGAGCATGTTATTATTGATACACTGGCAGCTGATGTCGATGTATCTGATGCCACCAAGAAGCTGCGTGGACAGTGGCTGGCTTTGACTCTGTAACATGCTATTTTGGATGTTGTCAGTCATGGAATTGTGAGTTCCAGGAATAACCAGCTGCGACAGAGACACTTCATCCTGCATTCTGCTCATCCAGTCGGAGTACCTGCTGCTCTCATCTTCGAGATTAAAGGACCATAAGTCATGGACGCCTTTGAAGTAGCCAGCCTGACTAAAAGTCAGGCAGGCCAGTGTCGCGAGGAGAGATAAGCGCATACTAGGCAAAAGCTCAGCCAAAGTCGGTACTAGACAGTACAAAAGACTAATGAAAAGACGTGGAGGAGGAGGGGGGAGGGATTCAAGGCAGTTGATCCGTGGGGAGTAAAGAACGAAGAGAAGTCTTGGACGACATGAATACTGTTATACTTGAGATTGGGCTGCAGCAAGGCTTTAATACCCGTTGCTGCCCTCCTACTAGCAAGCAAAGTTCGGCGTTTCCTGTGATGTAGGCTAGGCGAAATGCTCATAGTCTTTATGGGCTAGGGTGCATTTGGCACGTGAGAGCTTTGAAGTGCTCAAAGTGCCAGTTCTATTCTTAACAGCGGAATTCGGAGAAGGTCGAGAGCTTAAGATAACTGGATGGCGTTAAGCGATGATGGACATGTCAGTACTATCCTGCCTTAACTGCCATCGTTTTAGCTTCGTGGGGTATTTCATTTCAATGCCACTGGTATGCTGCTTGTCAGGTACATGTTGTTGACTAACTGCAGTGGAAATTGTGTGTTAAATCCGATAAGCAACAAGAGAGGGCAGTGAGAACTGGTAAGAATCGTACTGCATGAAGCATTAAACCAACTGCCAAAGGCTGATATCAGCTTGGGAAGCCCTGGCCCTAGCGTCTAAACTCCGCAGCTTTATTCTGTGTTTTCCAAGTACTTGGCGATAAAATTACGCCAATTTAATCTTATTTCTCACGAACGGTACTATGCAGTGCAATCCCTTTGAAGCATCGGCTCTTTTGTTAGTCTCTTTCTATCAACCAGAGAGATACGAACTCGACTGGGCATTGGGCAAGGGCACTTGACGATATTTTGTGGCATCGCGCTTTATACGCTTTGAGTGCGTCCCATATATAGCCCACTCCTTCAAAACCAAGACCCCAGCTCCTGTGGCTGATGGCCCATGAAAAGATCGACACTCTACCCAGATAAACTTTGAATCATCCCCGATTTTGAGTCAGACATGTTTCCTGCGCATTTTTGATGCAAGAGCTGTGCAACAATATATATCTCTAGGCTCAGGCTCGGTCTCATCCGAGTCCCATGTGTTTGCACACTTGAGATTAAGGCATTGAAAGCTTTGGACTTGGCGCTAAAAAAATCATTCCTTAACTCGGCCAAAGCGTGCGCCTGTGCCAGGAAAGCACGGCTTATGGAGATGGCGTTTAATGGTCTGCGGTTAAAGATGCAGAGAATCGCTTTGAAAAGTCTCTTTGTCCAGATTGATGTCTTGTACATCCAGGAACCAACTTATTGGCTGCGTTGTCCTACCGCCGGTGTTCTTAATGCAACAAATTACGATATCTACTTAAAGACCTACCGTGGCTGGGACCTCATATCACTACACTGGCCCTTTCCCACGCCTAATTGGCACATAAAATCTTCAGATTTTGCCCTAGGCGGCGCTTTGGTAAGTCCATCGCCAATCATTTGATTAGTTAGAGTGCCAGTGACTTCCAACATGTCTGCTCGTGTAGACACCGTAGAACCATTAGAGACTGGCTGTCCATCTGGGTCTCAATCAGCTCCGTTTTCTTAAGCTGGGATATCTATTGAAAGAAAGGCTTCGACCATGTTATGTAGCCAGGTTTCCTGAGCTACAATGCACCGAAAAGTATCATCTTGTATCTCAGAAGTCTCGAACAGGGCTTGGGTCTTGGTGATGATAACAGCTTTCTTAAACTTTCAGTCAACTTGCTGTAGTTGACCTTCTCGACCGTGAGGAGATGAGTGCTGAGAATCGATTTCCCGACATCCTCGGGACTTGCCGTGATTTTAAAGTCCGTCGACCATTTATAGGACGCGGTAATCGTAGCCAAACTGGGAGGAAATATTCTTGTTCGACATGATGTGGTTGACTGAAAAGATGAGATTGAAAGTTGAAAGATAATTTGTGCACTCTCGGTGCTATGTACAGTAGATTTATCACACGGCATAACTCTGCTTAGAAACTTCAGAGGGGGTGTGGACGCATACGAAGTAGAGAAAGTATAGGGCGGGTAGGTGACGAAAACATGTTACAATATTGCTTGTGTTGTATGATGTTTCCCTTCTCCTCTCCGTCAAAGACTTTGACTATGAGAGTTGTTGCGCCAAATGTATGTCATGTTAGATTTACACTGGACAAGCCTCAATATAAGATAGTTTGTATTGAATAAATATCATGTCATTGAATCAGCTAATAGATTAAAAGTACTACTCTACATTATCTCTCGAAGCTTTGTCCTTGTATGTTTGTATGTACATAGGTTCAATCGGCTCATTGAGTTGGTGCATTGGACATCTACCCAACATGCAGCAAGCATTATGCTGTGTTGCTGGATTTAATTGCGCTTCCTCTCCCATTATGGGGATAAGGCGCTTCACCGGCATAATGCTTGTTCTAGGCCGGGTGGCCTAGCTGTTTCACCATGGTATGTTCCCATCATACATCAGGCGGGTAGTTTCTTACAGGTGGGAAAAGGTTTCGTGTTGCATCTCAACTGCCGGTCCCAGAGGTGGTAAGGCAAGTTTCATCAACAGCTCATATTTCGAATGTGCTTTCGGACTACCAGCATATCTAGGCTTGGTCAAGCACAAACAAGGTCATTCACAACTCAGTATACGCAAGGGCTCTAGCACCAGAGACCAGGGCTAAACGCTGCTCCACTGTGAGTTAACGTGCGTATGAATGCTTGTCTTAAGGTGGTCTGATTTGGTTTGAGTATATTATACGTCTACTGTGCTCACTAAAATCAGACGACGCGTGTTTATATGCTCGATCCTAAGGTTAGTTGTTTCGAACTAGAGTAAGAAATGTGCTATATGGGTTTTATATGGATATATCAAGGATGCAATGCAACATCGTTGTGATCTTGATGACTCTAGAAGACGTACCATATATTCAATTCAAATCTACAAAGAAGTCAAGTTCTGCCATTGGTCACAACTATGTCACAGTTCTGTACTAGGCCAGGGCTCACCAAGTGTTAATCTGACTAAAAGGAGAATTCTCTATATCAAAGTTTGTTCATCCTAAAGCTAGGGCTACTAGTAGTGTTGGTAGTGCATAGCTTGGTATAGGTTTTGGGGCGACCGCGGCTAACGTGAGATTTGCCGCTATCTCGTTTAAGCACAACAAAAGAGTGCGAGGGACACGCCTATGATTGTGAAACTCGCACACTATCTCGAGATAATGCCAGAATAGCTTCGCAGGCGGCTCTTGAAGTCATACAGGATAGGACTCTTGCGCTGCACTTCACTTAGGGTAGGTATAGTTGCGTCGGTGGTACCCCCGGAGTAAATTTGCTGCATACAGCGTTTATAATAACACACCTGCAGGTATTCTGGTTGAAAAACGCAGTGTTCATCTCTTCTATCCATGGGCCTTCCCATGAACCTCGACAGTGCATCTTGCTTTTAGTACGTAGACTTGCCGGTAAGTCAACGAACAACTACCACATATGTCTGGCCAACCGTGCTCGGCCCAGCACACGGAAAAATCAAGAAAGCCGAATGGTCATGCAGGGCTGAATCAGTAGCAGGCCATTTCTGTGACAATGAGTCGAATCCGACATAAAGGATGTGTATGATTATCGATACTAACTCGAGAATATTTTTCTATTGGTTTATTATCCGCGCCGATAGCCTTTGATGTTACTTCCGCTTCAACTAGAATCACATTATGAGACATCTCTCTCCATGTACGACTACATGGGGTATACCAATGTATTTTATATCGTTTTTGAATACCCAGAGACCCTTCATCTTTCAATTAATCTATCCTCCAATTGCCTCTTCTCCATAGTGCCATGGCGTGTTGCCGGTGCCAGATAGCTCACCTTCTTTCAAATTCTAAACTTATTTGTCCTGCGATGGACTACGTTTCTGTATCAGAATGCGACCTGCACGCGACGCTTTTAGGATCGCTATTAGAGGCAATATCGTTTGATCTAATCAATTTGGCGGCACCTTTGCTGTCACTGGATTCATCATCGCTATCCTCGACAGCGGGAGCTTCATCATCAATAGTAATCTCATCACAGTAAATCTCATCCCATATAAGATGGCCAACAGCCTCCTCGGGCATGGTTACAGTAACAGGATAAGAAGGAAATTCGGTGGATCCAGGAGCCAGGTACTGGTAGTTGAGCCTCGTGAGATAATGGATGATAAAATGGCCAGGAAAGTCCATGACAACAATGCCAAAACAATCGCCCTGGTCAATGAGGTACCGACCAAGAAGTCTGTTCATCCCAGAACCATACTTATTCTTGGAAGAAATACTAATGGGCTTGACGCCAGCACTGGCTGTGGTGTACGTTATTCGCAGCTTGTTCATGTCCTTCGAGCGACTCTGACTGAGATGCGATCTGACACCATCCCATTTCAGGCCCAAAAAAAGCCTACCGGGGGCAAGCTTGTGGCTGTAACTTGAGACAGTATTGGAGTTCCAGGGGATGCCGTAGCTGGCGGGCTGGCTACTCTTGAAGTCCTGCAGAATGAGAATCTTGCCGCGAACCTCGCCAAGTGTAGGGATCATCGTGTCACCAGCAGGGCAGAAGTATATATGCTGGGCAGCACGATCGCCCATTTCGGAACCGGGGGCAAGGTATCGTTCAATTTCGTTATGGAGCGTTTTGGAATCGCCAAGAATCCCACCTTTCTGGATACGTAAAATGAGGGCTTCTCGTGGGTGGTCATCGAGGAAGTCAAACATTGTATGTAGTACATTCTCGAAAGTATAGCCAGTATCAGTGATCCCACTGTACACCATGATATCATTGTTTGTATATCGGCAGCTTATGTCAATGTATCTAATGCCACCAATAAGCTGCGTGGATAGATCCTGGTTTTGGGCTTGCGTCCAACTGCTTTTAAGCCCGAACGTCATGGAGTTGTGAGTTCCGGGAATGGATAGGGCCGATAGTCGTACATTATCATCGAGGGGGGACATCCAGTTAGAGATTTGGATGTTGCCGAGATCAAAGGACCATAAGTCTTTGATACCTTTGAAGCTACCAGCGTAGCTATAGCCCACATAGGCCAGTATTATGAAGAGAGGAAATCGCATTTCAACAGCTGAGTCAAGGAAGTCTTCAGTATCACGCAATCCCGAAGATCTGCAGCGTATGAAATACGGGAGGAGACTGAGACAGCTGGTCGATAGGGAATAGAGATATGTACTGGCCCGGAGAAGAGGTAAAGGGACATGCTTTCTCTTTAGTATTTGGGCTGTGGATAGACTGCTATACATGTAATATGCTAAGGTTCTAAACTCCATCGATAGTAATAACAAGACGGTGGATATATGTGACCGAGAAGCATTAAGCGTCGAAGCTACAACCAGCCAAAGTAATCACTAAGCCCAGCGGTCGGGCTTGGGATATTCAGAGGTCAGTCATTTGCTTGTTCCGCTCCTTTTACCAGGTAGCATGTGACACAATCGGTATATTGCTTGCATGATACTCCAGATTTTCTGCAGAAGTGAGCGTACATGCGCACTTGGCTCAACAGACGTGGTCAGACTTGCACATATCTACCCGTATAGAGCACCAGTTCCTCGCTTAATCAAGACGTACACACGAACCATGTGAGCAGAAATGTAAAAAGTAGAATTCATCTTATTATTGGTTGTTGTATTAATCATCTATTACATCAATACGCATTCCATTCTCCGTTGCATCCCAGACTTTATTTCTTCCTTTTGTATTGTAGTCATGAAGATTTGCGCTAGGGTCTCAACCCTTTCTTTCATGGGTGTTCAGCCACAGGAGATGTGCTCAGCATGTACGACATGCGCAGTGCTAGAATCACAGTCGCTTCGTGTGTAGCGCAGTGTTTTTCTACTTAGATGGTCATCTAGGATATGTAAAGAGGAAATGTTAATGTCTATTCCAACGCAGATTCTTCCTGCCTTGTTCACGATGGCCGTCAAATCCTGACAGTGAGGCTAATATACTCACGTCAAGTCTCGGAGTCGCCGAAAAAGCTCATCTGTCACTATCCGGGTTTAGCAGGAAAATGAACCAAACACTGTCATTTGCCTGGACAAGCACTGCTCAACATGGAATTTCCGCTGGATCTTGCGATCAGGTATCTACCATGTTGTTAGTCTCTTCTACTGCGTTCAGGCACCATACAAATGGCATAGCCGCTCATTTGACTGGCTATGCATAAGAAATAACATTCCGATGAAGATTTTCCGACGTTCGTACACTTCACCCGAGGCCGGAGTTTAGGGCCCATCAGCTTTTATGCACATGGCCTATCAATGATCGCGGAATAGCCAATAGCCGACTAGAGCACAAGACACACAACATCTGTGATGTCATGTCAGTGAAATATCTGGTGTTGTCAGATTACTTATTCATGCAATGGCTTACTATGTCGTAGCAGAGTACTAGTATTATGTCGCTGTTCGGGCTGAACGCGCGTAGCAGCTTTCGGCTAGTGATGGAGATAGCCCTGATAAGAAAGACCGGCATGGGCGAAGGGCTAGAAAGCATGCATTTCCTCATAGGAGCTTAGCTGGACTATGAAACTTGGTGAGCTGAGATCCCGCAAAGAAAATCACCAGGTACCCAGGAAGACGACAGCAAGTTTCCACAGTTCTTTTTGCATATCTACTTGATGTTCAATCAGCCAGCCGCCTTGCCTACGGCAATGTCTCGCTGGGCGGAAGGATGGAAGAAATTAACTCTCATGCCTGCGGTTTTGCGCGGTATAACGTAGCATGAAACTTCTTATCCCATAAATCTCACGTGGAACCATGGCCATAAACACTTTTTAAATGCGCAAGTCAACTTGTGGTTACCGCATCATAAGACGACATTATGTGTCGGCTTGAGCGTACTATGACAAAGGATAAAGATAGACAGCAGATCACCACGGGGCTAGTTGGCAATGTTTTTGAAACGAGAAGACCTCACAGGTAGATAATAGAGATAACAGGATGTGCTTTATTGTTGAAGGTAACTTGGCTGTTTTGTGCCGTTAATACATATTTCACGCCAATGGTCGTTTATGTCGCGTCCAAATCGACTCTAACTGCGTAGTGGAGAATGCAGTACGTTTCATATGATTACTGAATATTCTGGCGTCTTTCATCTTTTACTCATTCTTCACCCTTTCTTTTCTCCAAGTCCCCTTTCCTTCATGGCACCATCAAGGGCTGTCTCAATGACATCACTCATCTCCACAGGGGCTTCAAGCCTACATACATGTCTGGCGATAGCTTACTTTTCATCAATATAAATGACACAAAATATGGCCTGCCGATAAGGAGTCTTGTTTTAGCTAACTAGAATGCCAGTCGCCGTGCTGTAATCATCTTGATCAGCACTGGCATCAGGGAAAGATGCCTCGTAATAGAAGGCTGCCTCATCAAGCCATTCGGGAAGAGGCGGAGCACTGGGAGCGAAAGAAGAACTAGGGGGGAACTCAGTAGCCCGAAACTTGTCGTTAAGAAGCACAATGTACTGGACGAGATGATAACCGGGGAAGTCCATGGCAATAATTCCAAAACAGTCGCCCTTGCCAAACATGAGGTATCGACCAAGAAGTCTGTTCATCCCAAAACCAGTGCTATCCTTTGCAGCAATACTAATGGGCTTGACGCCAGCACTGGCCGTAGTGTGCGTTATGCGCAGCTTGTTCATGTCCTTCGAGCGACTCTGACTGAGATGCGATCTAACACCATGCCACTTGAGACCCAGAAAAAGGCTACCGGGAGCAAGCTTGTGGCTGTAACTTGAGACAGTATTGGAGTTCCAGGGGATGCCATAGCTGGTGGGCTGGCTGCTCTTGAAGTCCTGCAGAATGAGAATCTTGCCGCGAACCTCGCCAAGTGTAGGGATCATTGTGTCACCAGCAGCTCTAAAGTAAATGTGCTTGGTGGCACGATCGCCCATTTCGGATCCAGGAGCAAGGTATTGTTCAATGGCGTTGCGGAGCGTTTTAGAATCGCCAAGCATCCCACCTTTCTGGATACGTAAAATGAGAGCTTCTCGTGGGTGGTCTTCAAGAAAGTTGAACATGTTGTATAATACGTCACTAAGAGTATAGCCGGTATAAGCAACGCCATTATACACCATAATATTATCGTTCGTATGCCGACAGCTAATGTCAATGTATCTGATGCCACCAGTAAGCTGATCCAGTAGATGCTGGTTTTGTGTCCGCATCAAACTGCTTGTAAGCCCAAACGTCATGGAGTTGTGAGTCCCAGGGATAGATAAGGCCGATAGTCGTACATTGTCGTCGATGGTGGACATCCAGTTGGAGTGTTCGAAGTCGCGGAGATCAAAGGACCATAAATCTTTGATCCCTTTGAAGCTACCAGCGTGACCGAAGCCCACATACGCCAGTATTATGAAGAGAGGAAATCGCATACTAACAGCCGAGCCAATAAGATCCCCAGTGTCAGGCAGGCCCAAGATCTGTAGAGGATAAGAAAGAAGGTCCGTTGAAGACAACTAGTTGATGCAGAATAAGAGAGACATAGGAGCTGGTTAGGGTAAAGGGGGAAGATCTCTCTTTAATACCAGGACCGTGACTAGAGTGTCGCACACCTATATGTTTTATGTTTAAACACGGCCGATGGCGTTAATTATAGCGTCAAGATCGGTTCTGGTAGCTTTAGCCATCTAAGCTACAATCAACGCATGAAAATAGCCAAAACTATTTACCAAGCTGCTTGGCGGCGAAGTTAGACAGGGGCTAGCCGTTTGTATCCATCAGTACCACGCTGCTTATCCCACTAATCATGCCTTTTGTATGACACCCGCAACCATCCTGTCGACCAGGACGCCCTTGTAAACGGTTGTTGATGTTAGCCACCTATCGTGTCATGGCAGTCGCACACAGCAAGCAATAGTAGGCTGCACACATTTGATGCGTGTTGCCGGTCTCTGTAGAGGACTGTTGTTACAAAGGTAAAGCTCAGTCGCTGGTGCCTACGTCAAGGACCCTTTCAAAATACTCGTGCTATATAGATTGGTTTTTCATATTAAACGAGTACGACCTAGATACCTTGAGGTTAATTAGATTTCACCAACGGTATATTTACATGCGGCGCTGACAATGAAGACATGGGTAGCCTTGCATATGTCCATCCAGAGCACAGATCCATCCACAGTCAGGTCAAAACACGCACACGGACCATGTAAGCAAAAACTGTGCGTACACTTGGATATGGCCTATTTTTGTTCACTTGAATGATAGTTTCTAGTACTTGAGGCACAGCCGCTATTCATTGTGATTGTGTAGCGGATTCTTTCTACTCCCTATCTTAGCTGAATTTTGACAGTCAGGTTGGTATGTTTACGGCGAGTCTAGGAGTTGCCGAGAAAGACCTTGGGGCTTGGAAAAGAAAGACCAACTAGAACACTAGACAAGCGGCACTTGACGTGGGATTTCCGTCCCATTTGCCAATCAAGCATGTACTAAGTTGTCAGTCCCCTTTGTTGCGTTCGGGCGCCTCCCAGGGCCTAGCAGAATACAAGATACGATACACAGCATCAGCAAGGTCATGTCAGTAATACAACTGGCGATTCCAGGTTGCGTCGAGACTCAATAGCGATACTAATCATAGCGGAGCATTGGCTTCAGGATATAGTGAGAGCTAACCACGAGTGGCAGCTTTTAGGCGTCAAAAATGGATTTTTCGCCTGCTCTAGTCAAGCAGGGCTACAATGCCACAGTAATACAGATACTAACACCAGTATCGGGTGCCGTCTAGTTCAAGCCCCGGCGTAACCTTTGGCCATTGACCAAAGAAAAATGGGAGTTTTCACACAGACTTGTTTTTAGTTGTAGCTTAGATTAGTAGCCACATTAAAGGGATTCTTACAGAGAAAGAATCTGGCCAAGGTAGCCTGGCTGAAACATGAGCAAAACGTCACCAGGTGACTATACTTGATCTTCTTTTCTCACTTGCTTGTTTCCTAGACCATGCGAGCCGCATTAACATGACTGCCGCGGTGGACAAGGGATTGAGGAGGCGTGGGTGGTGCTTCAATCTTGCTGCGCAGTTGCTAGATGCCGGCAGTATGGCGTTAACATTATAACACTGGTGGACCAGCAAGCTGTCCCATGTCTCAGATACGAGGCATGTAATGTAATCAAGGTACAGCTTTTAAACGTCGTGGGCGAGAATTTGATACATGAAAAAAACAGAAAATCGCGTCATTGAGGCGACAGAGCCACGGGTTTTTATTGTTTCTCTTAAGAAAACCTGCTTGGCAAGATGGTCGTCACCTTTATACCATAACCAACGCCTAGCGTTGTTGAGGACACTTGACAGGCCGCTAAAATGCACTGGAACCGGCAGAAGTGGGTGACGAGATGGCATTATACTAAGCGCCAGGGGCATGCTAATTAGTCTTAGACCAAGTCCAGAGAGACCTAGTGGGCGCATCTACGTTCTTGATAAATTTCCAGCACATAATCAAATTATAACTTCGTTCAGGCTATCAAAAGTCCTCGTCCGCTTACGGTCTTAGTTCAAGCAACGAGAACAGTGACCGAAAGAGCTTGTGGTCCTTGAAAGCATCAACAGCCTACGCCATTTCAACTACAAGTGGCTTGGTATAAGCTACATCACCCTGTGCCGTTCCCGCCGTAGTCTTCTCTTTTATGTTTCTAGCGGGTCGGTACGCCCTTTGCACTTGGCCCGTTGTTGGTGAAGTAGATAAAAATAGAGGCAAGGGGATAATTGACGTTGTCAGGAGTCAAAACCTTTGTGAATTCTTCTAGTTTAAGCTTTGTTCTCAGGGGTACACCTCGTGTCAAACATGAGTGGCGGGTGTTGACCCGTAGTGGTTCTGGATAGGAATAGGATTTCCATAACACTTAGATGTGATGTGCTAGTAGAGTCAAGTTGCCATGAAGAAAAGAACTAGGAGGAGAGATTCAATCGAGCACAAAACATGATCACAACGATTGACCTCAAGATTGAAATAGCCTGGGCTAGCAATCGCCAGGTAATAAGCCACCGCCACCGCTGTGCAATGCGACGAAACCATTCCCAAGAAGCTCAAAAATCCCGAGTCATAGTTGAAATGAACCTGAACTTACTTCGCTGCGCGCAGTCGGCAGTTTCTCAAAGCCTATCGCCGATTACCGTGGAATGTTTGGGCAAAAAGAAAGGTCTTGATTAGCACGTGAGCCCATGGCGAAGGATTGTGTGTAGATCAGGAATATATACGACTTATAGGTACCAGATCATATATTCCATATGGTAGCACTATATCTTAGAGATTTACATAGTGACACCCTTGTACTAACTTCCTTACACATTGAATTTAAGTGAATAGTCCGACGAAGGAGAACTTACATGTAGGATCATAGAGCTGTGATATATCTGGGCTGTACACCAGCCTGGCTATCCCCTGACAGCTGGGGTGTGATCATTTACAAGAAAGCAGATTGCAGATCTAGAAATGGTACACACTGAGGTATCTCGCTTACAGCAGAAATTCTGTGCTCGCTATTGACCATAAAGTTAGGTCAGCTTTTATGTTGGCTTCAAATTCATCATAATCTCACCCTTCGACCTCTCATTCATGGTGACGGTAGATGTAGATACCACGTACACTTTCATAAACCCAGACGCTGTGATGTCGCTCTTCTTCTTACAGGACATTTCTTTTCCATGTCCTTTCCAATGACTATTCCTTACTGCTAGAATTGCGGATTATCGCCATATCACATAACTCGGCTGCATAAAGACCTCCAGTCTACATGTCCTACCGCCTATTACTTTCCTGTGTCAGCGTCGACAATTGAAGATAATAGAAATTGCTTTATATTTTGTGCTAGGAGTAGCATTTGGTTATCTAGCTACAGAGGACTCGCTCTCATCATCACTCTCTTCGTCCACGGGAGTGTCGCCACCAAAAACTTCTCTAAAATTGAACTCCTCCATGGAGGCTACATCATCGTCATCAGAATCTGAGTCTGAGTCTGAATCTGAGATCACAAAGTCGTCGTTAAACCTCAAGACCTGACTCATGAGATGTTTGCCGGGGAAGTCCATGACAACAACACCAAAACAGTAGCCCAATCCACTCTGGAGGTATCGGCCAAGAAGTCCGTTGATCCCATAACCATCATGACGTTTAGCAGCAAATGAAATGGGCTTGACACCAGCGCTAGCAGTAGTGTGAGTAATACGCAGCTTTTCGGGGTCTTTTACGCGAGTTAGGCTAATATGAGATTTGATGCCAGCCCATTTCCACTTCAGCAAAAAGGTGCCGGCAACTAGTCTGTTATGGTAGCTTGAGACAGTGTTTGAGTTCCAGGGGATACCGTAAGGGACGGGCTGGCTGCTCTTAAAATCATGCAACACAACAACCTTGCCGCGAACCTGGCCAATTGTAGGCATGCCCTCGTCGTTGGGGTCCTTGGTATAGATATAGTCGACGGCATGATCGCCGTAGTGAGAGCCAGGAAGAAAGTGTTCGTTCATTTGTTGGAGGAATACTTTGGAATCATCAAGTAGGCCACCCTTCTGGATGTGAAGAATAACTGCTTCACTAGGGTGTTCATCGAGGAAGTCGAACAAGGTGTTCAAGACGTTTTTGAGCGAGTAGCCAGTAGAAACAAGTCCATTGTAGATCATCATATTACCGTCGATATACCGGCAGCTAACATCGATGTATCTGATGCCACCATTGAGTTGATTATCAAGGGGCACGTTTTGAGTCTGTATAAAACCGGAATCGACTTGATATGTCATGGAGTTATGCGTTCCAGGAATTGTCAGAGACGTCAGAAGGATATCGTTATCAATGTTGTCCATCCAGTCAGCCTGCTGGCTTTCGTGTAGATCAAAAGACCACATATCATCGATATTTTTGAAGACACCGGCATGACTGAAGCCCAGAGAGGCCAGTACCGCGAAGAAACAGAAGCGCATGTGAACAGGAAGCCCAACCAAATGCCGGATGGTAGGCAGAGTCAAAGAACAATAAGGAGTAAAAGCTGGAGGGTATCCGCGGCAGTTGAGGGTGAGGACGAAAAGAGAGAAAAGAATCTTGGACAGTGGGCATGCTGCCTTATTAATAGCTGAGCCGTGGGTAAGGTTCAGTGAGTATAATGTGCTAGGACTTAAACACCGATGACTGCGCTCCTATTATCCCCGCAACTATGAGAAGCTTTGATCAGCCAGCGCATGAATGTCGTCAAAAGGCCGAATTATGCCTAAATCCTTGAATAATTGACTAGCCTGCATTTAGCATCGAAGTAGAAGAACTCAGACCCTAGCGCCGGCACGTATTGTTTTTCCAATACAAATGAGTGCAAGATTCTATATTGGCTCCATCGCTCAGTATCATAGTACAGCGTACCTCCTTCGGACAGCACTAGTACATTCAAATCGGCTATAGTGACTATTGCACATCCGACTCCACGTTGATATCACCGTCTTAGCATATTACAGCTGAGCCTAACTCCGAAATTATCACCGGCTCATTATCAGTGCTGCCTTTACCAAGCCAGTCCCAGTGCCCCTGAAGTGAAACAGGATATGTGGAGGATATATCTTTTATTAGATGTTTTCTTTTTTTAAATCAACCTTAATCCTCCAACTATATTTCCTTTGACAGTTCATCCCTAGACTTCCGTCCTTTGTATTGGACCCATGAGAATTAGCCATAGGGTCTTGACCTTTTCGTGGGCTTTCAGCCACAGGAGGTGTTGGTCTTGGCTTCAAGGAAGTGGGACAGGTGGGCGATGCCACTATAAATAGTGAGCCGCGCGACATATAGTGTGCCATGCAGCACTACGCATGGCATGGTACACACTAATATTCCGATGTTTGCCTTTCTATTTTCCCAATTTCTCCCTATGGTGCAGCTAGTACCTTTGCGAGAGCCTCCCTATCTCATAGTTCAGCTCCGCGCGTACTGTGCACTTATTTGTCCCATCGTAGGTTACTTTCATGCTACAGCGGTATTCAAACGTTATACGATGTAACACGCGCGACAAATCAGTGCACCTACTAAGCAAGTAAAACATGAACCCTTGAGACGCAACATGGCATTTGATCGATCATCGTCGATCACCAGTCTTCTGCCCACTCAATTCACAACACCCTTGCATGTTCTTGTGCTATGACTGTTCCACGCTGTCTTGCTCTCAACTGCCTGACTTTCCCTAGTGACTGCCCCTCAATAACTCCGCTGTCGCCTGGGCGCGAACGTCTATCTAATCAATACCACCCCTGGATAAAGCCTATTCCCCAAATACCTCTGTCGATGTCGCTTTCGATCATATTTGTCTAGTGGGCAGTGTAGGAAGCTGGGGAGACGCCGGTCTTGGGAACGCGGGCTATCGAGGACCTGATTGGAAGCTTGATTTCTCGACAATAGGCCTTCTTAGGTTGGTTCAAGGCACCGGGAGTTAAGAGGCCGCAGTAGATGTGCCAAGTGAGCTGGCCAACACCGCATGATGATGTGGCTGTCTTGACAATATTCCTGAAGGTGGTCCGAGTGCTGACTTTTATGCCCATAAAGAAAAAGACGACAATAGCGACCTGTTGACCAGTCCATTGTAGAGTGGCCAAGCTAGTTAATAGCCTATGGTATTGTCGATACAGCCATTGTGAGCCGTGGCCACTGCTAGCTGATGAGATGATATGGATGGGGCTGTAGCCACGATGAACGGTGTCCCTCCAGCCTTGAGCACTGTTTGCTGGGATGGCTGTGACTGATCCCTGATTTTTAGGCTCCACTGGCTCCGCCTCTTCATGCCTTTCTATACGAGGAGCAACCATTTCACTGGCAATGACGCTTATTATGGAACCAGTGTCAACCATTCTGTAGATGCGAGTTGAACTGATGCTATATTTCACAATTATATCCTTCACGAGCCTGAACGAACTACAGATCATTGCTGAATCTCCGTATTTTGCTCCGCCGTATTTGCTGTTATTAAACATGGTGACGTCTGGCTGTCGGTCGACAAAGATGGAAGCCCATCGCTTGCCGCCAGGTGATGCGTCGTGGTCGGCCAATAGTTGATCGCGCACTTTGTAGAGACCACATAGTTGTGGTGGAAGCCCCGGTAGAAAGACGCTGATGATGAGCTGGACAATGGCCCGCTCGTCAAGGTCTGATAGCATCCATGAGCTGGGAATGGCATCGCGCTGAGATTGGATAGCACTTTGTCCCCGATGCACAGTATGGCATTTCACCAGGTTTAGCCTTACGGCAGGCCGGGGACCTAATCACAGGCCCTTTTAAAGGACCCGGAGGGCGCGAAGCATACCAGCCTCATTTCTGGATGTGACTTATGTTTTTGGTTCACAAATAGTTCAGAGGCAAAGAAGAGATTTTGGCAGACTGTTGGTGCACTCGCTTGTCATGTGTATTGATCTATAGTTTCTAAATACCTAACAAAAGGCAAGTTCCATTACATGGCTACAAAGCACTCATCCTTGCCTTCACCGGACTCATGATGAAAAGTGTTGGCAACGGGACCGGCATCATCAATCACTTCGGGCTCAACTATCTCAGGGATCTCGGGGCTAGAGACCCGGTATTTGTTGTTTACCTGCAGAAGCTGTTGTACAAGATACTGGCCAGGGAAGTCCATGACGATAATGCCAAAACAGTTGCCCATGTTGGAACTAGCGTATCGACCGAGCCGCGTGTTTATCCCAGGGCGTCCACTATTCCTAGCGGCAATACTTATCGGGCTAACGCCAACACTAGCGGTAGTATGAGTGATGCGCAGCTTGTCGTAGTCCTTGCAGCGACTCTTGTTGAGATTGGTTTTAATGCCATTCCATTTCATACCAATGAAAAGGCTGCCAGGAGCGAGCTTATGACTGTAGCTCGAGACGGTATGTGAGGTCCAGGAAATTCCATAAGGGACGGGTGAGGTAGTTTCAAAGTCGTGCAGAATGACAATCTTCCCGCGAAGAGCGCCGAGCCTAGGCATGACATATCGACTATCGAGATCTACATAATAGATATACCGAGAGGCAAGATTGCCAAATTCGGATCCACTGGTGAAATGTTTCAACATGAGGTTGCGGAAGCCTATGCTGTCGTCAAACATGCCGCCCTTTTTGATGCGGACGATGATAGTTTCACGGCGGTGGTGATTGAGGAATTCAAACAAGATGGAGAAGACAGTCTGTATCTCGAAACCGGCGTCAAAGATACCGTGATACACCCTTAATTCTTCGTTTATGTACCGGCAGGTAATGTCAATGTATCGGATGCCCCCAGTAAGCTGTTGCATTAAGCGCTCGCTTTGAGTTTGCAACAAACTGTTTTTGAGCCTGTAGGTCATGGAGTTGTGAGTTCCAGGGATGGTCAGATCTGACAGTTTCACATTGTCGTCAAGGTCGGCCATCCAATCAGAGTGTTGGCCATCGAGAAGATCAAAGGACCATGTGTCATCGATGCCTTTATACACGCCGGCGTATGTGAAAGCCAGAAAGGCAAAGGTTGCGAAGAGGGAGAAGCGCATATCAAAGGTAGATGCGAGGAAAATGCCGGGTATGCAACAATCTCACGGATCGACAAGGTATGAAGGAGTAGTAGGAGGGTCCAAATCCACAAGTGGATGGGGAACAAAAGACAAGTGATCCTATTTGTTGAAGGGCAACCCATGGTATTCATAGTTGGTCGGTAGCTGGGGTTAGCACATTTGGGACGCTGAAGCCCAAAGGCAGGCAACGGTAAGTAAAGCACCACGGTCTGGTCTAGAGGCTATGGTCAGTTGCACTACGAACCGTGCACACAATCTATTAAGTCCGATTATGAGTCTCCGTGAAACTCAGCAGAAGCTACATGTCGGGATTTTCAGAGAGAGTTGATGTATCGACATTCTATGCCTACCTGACGGCTGTTACCCGAAGTATGTGATCGTGTAGTCAACCGTTGTACGTTCATAAACAAAGTCACAGTGCTGGTATAGTTGAATCAGTATAGTATTCGACGCCAACAAGCGGTATTAAGCTTTACATCTACGTTGACGCTGATTGTTGCTCACACTTTGCAATGCATGGCCTCACAAAGCTCTGCTTTGAGTAGCGACAGACCCTGCCGGTACAACCCACATCCATTGGCCTTTCGTGTTTTTCGTATCATATCCAGCATTGAGTTGTCCGCTATGGGCAGATAGACATCGCATACTGCGGACTGGAAAACCTTTGTTTTGTTTGTAGGAGCAGCTCGGCTTCTAGCGCTTCTCTCAAATAAATGAAGACTACTAAAAGCATCACTATTAGACATTTTTCATGGGTTTGTCGGCACAACCTGGACAAAAAAAGCACGGGCAGCCTTGCATTTATGCTTGTCTAGGCGCATGCTATGACCAGGCACGTATCTAAGAAATAGACGCGTGTTTTTTATTTGCGCTTCAGTGATTCTTAAGCACTTGGTCGCATCCTTTATCTCAGTTCCACATGGCGTATCTATATCATGAGGCTGCCTGAGATTCCGTCGAATAGAAAGATACCGGGGTCTCCGCAGCCTGCTCCTCGATTAATAGGATCGACGAGTCGCATACTATTTTGACACGTGTGTGTGTTATGACACAAAATCGTACATCATACACTCAGCCTCAGCCGATGGAATTGTGAGTGTAGCTGTAATCCTCACAACACAAACAACAAACGCATCTCCACATAAGCCGTAGCTGTGTGCTTATTTGACAGGGCAAGATCAAACATGCCTCTTCCATACTGTGGTTTGAGGTGTAGATTATTCCATTTTGTAGATATATTACAATACAAAGATGATCGGGTATGTTTAGACTGTGTTTTTGTGGGTGAGGCGCTTTGCGTGTGGCTGATCACGTTGCAAAAACTGTCGCTATTAGCCTAGGAGATATACGGAAGCAGGCGTGTTTCCAAACAATATCTCCAGTGAGAATTATAACTCAAGTACAGCATGGTGGCAACAAAGTCTTTTGTGTGACCAGGCACCACATCGTACGAGATTGCTGCGATCAGTAGTGACCACCTTTTAAGCCTAATGATGAGTCCAGAGGGAGTGCTGTTGTTCAAGCCACATGATATGCCATAATCTGACAGCAATATTGATGTTTTTGGGCTTAGTGGAACATCAAGGATCGGAAATGGTATAATATAACATCAAAAGCGTTCAAGGCAAAGCATCACATGCGGGCGCCGTATGTCATGACGATTACTTGTCTGGTGGAGCAAGTGGCTCATTTGGAAGAAGGGGACGGGTATACTTAATTATATTGTGTTTTGCAGAACCATAAGCAATTCCCTAGTGGCTGGAACTATAATTCATGATATCAAACAATGGCCATTTCAAGCAACGAGTACCTGTGATCTTGCTGCAAGTATCGTGGCAGTGTTGGCATCTCTGACGCCCCCGATGAGATGCCTGGGTAGAGATAGGTTTTGGGTATGCATGAAAACCTGATTGCGTCAGTGTGCTGTGAAACCGTGAGTTGCAAAAATGGATAGGCTAGACAAATGCACATTGTCTCTTAAATCCCTCTTGTAATAAGTGTCCTTGAGAATATTGAGATGGAAGAACGACGTGTTATCGATGCCCGGGAAGAAGGCAGCCTGGCCGAAGTTAGATAAACAAGGTTGATTGTCACGTAGGCCTAACTTGTTAATGATTCACCGCACAACAACAAGCAACATCCCAACTGAGACCTTGTCTTAGCAAGGAACAAGCCTACACCTAAATCTTGTATTTTGCATCGTCCTGTGTCATGCTTAATGCATACTAATCTTTAAACTTAAGCAGAGCGACATAGGCAACGTTGCTGTTGGTAGGGAATATGCAAACTAGCTGCACACATACAACTCGAACATTCGCTTAGTCTAGACCTACTACCATCCTAAGCGACACATACGCTTAGTTGCAGAGGCTCGAGGAGGTCGTATTTATTTTTCCTGTCTAGTGATCTACCCTCTGACCAGGGCACACACACGGGCCCAGAAACGATAAAATACAAAGGAAGCCCTGCAAAATACAGGCTACAAACGGACTGGACAGTGGCCCGCTCGTCTTGACCCGATAAGCTCAAATTCAATGCCATTTGGTTAGCGACGTATAGCATGACAATCCACCTGGTTTAGCCTTAAGGCAGCCCGGGGATCTTATCACGGGTCCTTTTACAGGGCCCGGAGGGCGCGAAGCATACCAGCCTCATTTCTGATTGTGACGTGTGTTTTTTGGCTCACAAATAGTTGACAAGCAAAGGAGATAGGTTGGCAGATTCTTGGTGCACTCGGTTATCATGTGTATTGATCTATAGTTACTAGATACCTAGCAAAATGCAAGGTTTCATTACATAGCTAGAGAGCAGTCATCCTTGCCTTCACCGGACTCATGATGAAAAGTGTTGGCAACGGGACCGGCATCATCATCCACTTTGGGCTGAACTACCTCGGACATCTCAGGGCTTGAGATCCGGTATTTGTCGTTTAACAGCAGGAGCTGATGTACAAGATACTGGCCAGGGAAGTCCATGACGATAATACCAAAACAGTCGCCCTTGTGGGAACTAGCGTATCGACCGAGCCGCTTGTTTATCCCAGGGCGTCCACTATTCCTAGCGGCAATACTTATCGGGCTAACGCCAACACTGGCGGTAGTATGAGTGATGCGCAGCTTGTCGTAGTCCTTGCAGCGACTCTTGTTGAGATTGGTTTTGATGCCATTCCATTTCATACCAATGAAAAGGCTGCCAGGAGCGAGCTTATGACTGTAGCTCGATATGGTATTTGAGTTCCAGGAAATTCCATAAGGGACGGGCGTGGTAGATTCAAAGTCGTGCAGAATGACAATCTTGCGGCGAAGAGCGCCGAGTGTAGGCATGACAAATCCACTATTGATGTCTACATAGTAGATATACCGAGAGGCAATTTTGCCGAATTCGGATCCACGGATAAAATGTTTCAACATGAGATTGCGGAAGCCTATACCGTCGTCAAACATGCCGCCCTTTTTGATGCGGATGATGATGGTCTCACGACGGTGGTCATTGAGAAAGTCAAACAAAATAGCGAAGACAGTCTGTATCTCGAAGCCGGCGTCAAACATACCGTGGTACACCCTTAATTCTCCGTTGATGTATCGGCAGGTAAGATCAACGTATCGGATGCCACCAGTAAGCTGATACATTAGGCGCTCGCTTTGAGTTTGCAACAAACTGTTTGTGAGCCTGTAGGTCATGGAGTTGTGAGTTCCAGGGATGGTCAGATCTGACAATTTCACATTGTCGTCAAGGTCGGCCATCCAATCAGCGTATTGACCATCGAGAAGATCAAAGGACCATGTGTCATTGATGCCTTTATACACGCCGGCGTAGGTGAAAGCCAGAAAGGCAAAGGTTGCGAAGAGGGAGAAGCGCATATCAAAGGTAGATGCGAAGAAAATGCCTGGTATGCAACAATCTCACGGATCGACAAGGTATGAAGGAGTAGTAGGAGGGTCCAAATAGATAAGTCGATGGTAAACAAAAGACAAGTGATGCCGTCTGATGGCGGGCAGCCCATGGTATTCATAGTTGGTTGGTAGCTGGAGTTAGCACATTTCGGACGCCAAAGCCCAAAGGCGGGCGACGGTGATGACTACAGCACTGCCATATGCTCTAGCGGCCATAGTCAGTTGCAATACGACCCGTGCACACAATCTATTAACTCCGAGTATGGGTCTCCGTAAAACTCAGCAGAAGCTAAATGTCGGGATTTTCAGAGAGGGTTGATGTATCGACATTATATTGCGTACCTGACAGCTGTTACCCGACGTTTGTGAGCGTGTAGTCAACCGCAGTATCTTGATGAACCCAATCACAGTGCTGGGCTAGTTTAATTAGGATAGTATTCGACGCCGACAAGCCGTAGTAAGCTCTACATCTACGTTGACGCTGATTATCACTCACACTTTGCAATGCATGGCCTCACAAAGCTCTGCTTTGAGTAGCGAAAGACCCTGTCGGCACAGCCCACGTCCATTGACATTTCGTACCTTTCGTATCATATGCAGCATTGAGTTGACCGCTATGGCAGATAGACATCGCATACTGTTGACTGGAAAACCTTTGTTCTGTTTGTAGGAGCAGCTCGGCTTTTAGCGCCTCTCTCAATAAACGAAGACTACTAAAAGCATCACTATTAGACATTTTTCATGGGTTTGTCGACACAACCTGGACAAAAAAAGCACGGACAGCCTTGCATTTATGCTTGTCTAGGCGCATGCTATGACCAGGCACGTATTTAAGAAATAGACGCGTGTTTTTTTATTTGCGCTTTAGTGATTCTGTAAAATTGATCCTTTCGGTGTTGGTCGTGCGGATGCCTGTGCCAGACTCGATACGGCAAATGCGATGTCAGGTCTTGTCATTAAGGCTGGGTACATTATCTTCCCCAGGATTGACTGATATTTTGTCGGCTCTAAGATCTCTTCCCCTTCTTGAGCCGGCTCGACATCCTTCCAGTCTCCTATTGGTGTACGAATCGAAGTCCTCCGGTGTTCCTTGAATCCCGATTGGTCTACCATCCTCTGGATGTATTGCTCCTGGTTCAACCACATTCTTTTTTGTGATCTATCCCGGCGCACTTGCACCCCGATAACTTGAGTGGTTTCACCCAAGTCCTTGACTTTGAACCGTCTCGAGAATTCATCCTTGAACCACCGGATTGACTTCATGTCTGGTGCTGCGATTGTGATGTCGTCAACGTATAACAGAACCAACATCTTCCTTCTTTCATGAAAGAGTAAGCATGGTTCCGCTAACGTCTTCGTGAATCCCATTGCATTGAGGTGGTCCGTACAGTCCTCGTTCCACTGGTATGCGGCTTGTTTCAATCCATATAAGCAGCGTTCTAACTTCGCTACCATACCATTTGGGCATTCAACGTTTGCCGGCAACTGGACATATACCTCTTCCTTTAATTTTGACTGTGCAAAAGCATTACACGCGTCAATTTGGTGACACTCTAGATCGTATTGACATACAGACGCCAAAAACAATCTTAGGGTAGCACTCCCAGGAGTCGGCGCAAAACTTTCAAAAAAGTTCACTCCATACTCCTGTCGGAAACCTCGTACCACCAATCTTGCCTTGTATTTTTTGAGATTTCCCTCAATTCCATACTTCTTGGCAAACACGAAACGTGTATCGATCGGGGTACATCTGTCTGGTCTGGGGACGAAACGCCAAGTTCCGAACTTAGTCAAAGTATCCAGCTCCTTCTCAATAGCTTGTCTCCATTCTCCACTTTCCGTCGGATGTGAGATAGCATTCTTGAGTGTCATGGAAGACTCCGACAATGCTATCATGGCTCTATGTGTCGCTCCGTCATCCCCGTCCATTCTTTGCTTCCTTTTTGGCGGTTGCTCCTCCACAAGATCAGACTCTTCAGCATTTTTTCGCTTTGAGTCACTTCGATTCAGCGATTCGATCAACAAATTTATCCTCGCGTTGATTGCATCCAACTGTGCTGTATCAACTCCCGTCACCGTCTTCGTTTCCGAAAATGGTTTTGGCCTTTGGATCTCCTCCACTGACTCTTCTAATGGGGTTACCACCTCTTCTTGTCTCTGTATCGTCTCAACAGGCCCATTTATCGTTAGTGGTAACCTGGCAGGCATTGAATTCCTTGTTTGTTCATCATACATTGTCTCCTTCCGCACCCTTTTTTGTTCAGGCTGCTTCGGTTGCATGTTTTCGTAGAAATGTACCGACTCAGAGACACGCACTTTTCCGGCATCAATATCCCATAGTACATACCGACCATCCACATTATCATCGTAGCCTAGTAAAAGGGACTCACTCCCTCTAGGCCCATGCTTTGATGTCGTCAGGTGTCTGATAACCCGACAACCCCATCTGCGGATGTGATCTGTCCTTGGTTCTATTCCGAAGAACAACGTGTGTGGAACTCCTTGCGAACTCAGCGTCCTATTCGAAATATAGACTGTCGCTTTGGCTGCTTCCACCCAAAATTTCTTGCCCAGCTGCGTTTCTGACAACATCGTTCTGACGCCTTCATCAACCGTTCTAATCGCCCTTTCAGCAATACCGTTCTGGTTAGACGAATCAGGGAGGGTATACGTCGTTTCAGTCCCATTCAGTCTCTTCCATTCCTCGAAGATTTGTTTGAGTTCTGGCGCATTATCGCTTCTTGTTCTCTTAATGGTTTTACCCATCTTAAGTTCAATACTCTTCCTCCATTCATCAAGTGCTCGCTGGACTTCACTCTTCTTTCTCAATGGTAACAACCACTTGTATCGAGAGTAATTATCAACTACTATGGCATACCATCGGTAACCATTTCGTCCTGCTTCGTGTGGTCCTGACACATCTATGGAGACACCGTCAAGTGGTTCCTCCGCGGCCATTGAAACTGAAGACTGGCCATGGCTTTTCGTTATCTTGCCCTGTGAACAATCCTCACATCTGTAATCTTCTGGCCTAGGAGGAGTTTTGTCTGGGTTGATCGCCCTCAACCTCCTGTCACTGACATGTCCAAATCTCCTATGCAGATCATCATACGCCATAAAGCACGTACTTGTAACCGTGTCATCCTTCCTCAACGGGATAACTATTTTACTTCCACTATCACTTATAGTGACAGTCATATTGTCAAATAGGACGGATTTCCCTTCCTTCATTAATGCCATAACTGAAATCAAATTCTCAGTCAGGCCCGGCACGAATAACACTTTAGACAAGGTAAGATTTTTATTTCCAGCAACTACTTCTGCCGAACCAACTTTTGATGCCTCAATGCTTCTCCCGTCTGCCATCTTAACTGTCTCTCGGGTTTCCTGTGCGTTTTTGAGGTTCTTGGTTGGCCAGTTGTGCCTTCTGGTCGGGATTGGTCTTCTTCTTAGACCAGCAGTCCGAAGCTATATGTCCCTTCTTTTCACAATTGGAACATTTAACCTTCGGTCTGTCTCCCTTAACCTTCTTGTCCTTTTCTTCACCTGAGATATCGTTGCGCACTTCTTCCAGGAGTGTAATCGTCTTCGAAATTCCATATTTTCCCCGGGTGCTCTCAAGGATTGCCTTCTTGTATCCTCTCGGAAGTTGCCAGAGAAATTGATGGAAAGTACGCTCTTTCCTCAAGTCCTCATCCTTTTCCGGATCTTCTTGCATGAAGTATCGGTTGTGGACTGTTTTGAAGTACAACCAATTTTGCAGCATCGTCTTATCCTTCGCTAGGGGCGATCTGAGTGCCCTCTTGTACTCCTCATATGCCACCTCGAGTGGGTCAGGGGCACAAGCTTCTTTCAGGACTTGATAGGCCCCATACAATGAGACCTCATCTTCGACAATAGTCTGAAAATACTTATCCAGACTGAGATCAAGCAGACTCTTGGCTGCTTCTTGATCTTTGGTGTAATTTTGTCTCTGACTTGCGTCAGAGAAATCTATCCTTTCCACACCCTCCATGGGATCTTTTTGGAGTAGATAGTGTAAGCCAGCATTCTGGAGTTGAACTAGGAAGTTGGTCTCCCACTCCCTCCAGTTACTACCATGAAGTGTTATCAACATCTTGGCTTTCTCCGGTGATGGTTTTGATCGAGTGTTGTTTGTTATACAATCACACAAAATATTATAAACATCAATTTGCTTATGAAAACGACATGAAAATCGTTCGACGAAGGTAATTGTAATAATGGCTCATAACCTGTAAAATTGATCCTTGATTATTTAATTTTTAAGAAGATGAAAAGATGTTCTACCCCTCTTTTCATTTATACTACCCCTTTTAAGATAAGGGTATTCTCTTATCAGTTTAACCCACGTTCATCCGGAGCTCTCCCGAAAGTCCATTTCAACAGATTCTTAAGCACTTGGTCGCATCCTTTATCTCAGTTCCACATGGCATATCTATATCATGAGGCTGCCTGAGATTCCGTCGAATAGAAAGATACCGGGGTCTCCGCAGCCTGCTCCTCGATCAATAGGATCGACGATTCGCATACTATTGTGACATATGTGTGTGTTATGACACAAAATCGTACATCATACACTCAGCCAATGGAATTGTGAGTGTAGCTGTAATCCTCACAACACAAACAACAAACGCATCTCCACATAAGCCGTAGCTGTGTGCTTATTTGACAGGGCAAGATCAAACATGCCTCTTACGTACTGTGGTTTGAGGTGTAGATTATTCCATTTTGTAGATATATTACAATACAAAGATGATCCGGTATGTTTAGACTGTGTTTTTTGTGGGTGAGGCGCTTTGCGTGTGCCTCATCACGTTGTAAAAACTGTCGCTATTAGCCTAGGAGATATACGGAAGCAGGCGTGTTTCCAAACATTGTATTGTATTGTATTATTTAACGTCTACCTACTGGTTTTTCACAGCAATACGACGGCATATTCCGGACGGGAGCACCTCCCGGGCGGTCAGCAGTTACAGGAACGCATAGATGTCGAGCATCTCCTATGACTTTTGAGGGTCCGGCGTTATAGCCAGGAGTCTCTCCATCTAGCGTGGCCCGAGGACGTACCTGTCGGGTTCCAGGATTGGTTGCCTGGTGTTTTTGGTAGGTGGCAACCGCGTGATAAAACTAGTCTAGAAGGCCACCGGCTATCGGCACGGGGGGTGGGCCCCGGCGGAGTACTGTGGTTTTGTCCTTCTGCATGCATGGCTGTTGCAGCACCTCTGGTTTTCCTATTTTGCAACTCCTCCCCCTTGCTCCCTCAACAAAACCCCAGCTAGACCCTAAACCCAGAAGTGGAGCCAACCTCCTACTTCCCCACAACCATTCGATCCTCTGAAAAGTCTGCTATGTGTCCCGCCAACATGAAGATCATGAGGACAGGACAGCAGATTCCAGTGCGGC
>JAXASZ010000643.1:0-69366 GCA_038407095.1 Ceratocystis destructans
GGGTGTGTGTGTGTGTTTTGTTGGAGTGGGATGGGGATTGTAGTAGTGTGCATATTGCGTTGCGGCGTGCGGGTGCATTAGCAAAGGGGAGAGGGGTACTATGAACCAAGAACTCTGGAAGAAAAAAATCACCTGAAGAGGAAGAGGAAGACAGAGCCCGAGATAAGTCGAGCCGAGTACGTATGGTGCAAGCCATGCAAACAAAAAATGGTAGACAGGGGTCTGACAACTTACAAAGCAAAACAGCAGGATAATACAAGCAGGAGGAGTAGCAGCAGGGTTCCGCACACCCATAAGAGAAAGATAAGAGCGTTGCGTAGTTTCGAGAGCGGGCGCTGGAGTTATGGCGTCGTTTAGAGGGGCGTTAAGCGACTCTGTTTGATAGATTTCCCTATATAAGCGAAAGAAAACGATGGAAGGCAAAGGGCTAGCAGGAATGATTGATGGAGACCAAGGGAGAAGCTGAAGGGCAAGAAGATTGAGAAGCAAGAAGATAGGGAAAGATAGAAAGATAGGAAAAGGAGGTCTATCCAACAAGCGGCACCCTGGGGAGCCGGAGCAGAAGCCATAGCACCCTTATGGGCTGGCGAAAAGACAAGACAGCAGGTAGGCCGATACCCTTATGGGCCAGTTTGGCACCTTGATTTCCCCACCAGGGAGCCCCTCAACCTTCTGGCTTTGTTGATGCAAGACCAACGTGCAGTTGCTACATTCGAGAACAAATAAGCGCAAGAAATGGCGTGAGATGAGAACAGCGCGCCACTTGATGCAAGATATCGTAAGAACCAAGCCAAAGCAACAAACATGAGAAAATGAAAATGAAAATGAACAAAAAAAGAGAAAAATTAAAAGATTGCTCCACTGCAAAGGTACATCTATTTGCCACTGCCCTTCCGCACAAACTCTTGTACCACTAGGCGACGACAACTTGAGGACCCGGGTAGAGTGGTTCTTTATTTCTTTTTCTTTCCCACACCTTCCATTTCTGCTTACAGGCTGCTTCTTATTTTCCCGTTTACGTACTTTGCCTTTGCTTTCTCGTTCTCTATCTTGCTTTGACTTGATAATTCTGGCCTGGTTTTGGAAGCCCATTTTCATAATACAAATGCCATGGTTGCCAAATTTTAAAAGCCCGTCAATCAGACTGCAAAAAACGGGAAGTTACCTCCGTAATGAGCATCAAGAAAGAATTTGGGTTGGCCTTTTCCGCTCTTGCTCAACAGAGCAGCGCCAACGAAAGTAAAGTTTTCATTGGGAAGGAGAAGGGGAGGACGACGAGGACGAGGACGAGGACGAGGACGAGGACGACGGGGAGGGGTGGCTATAGTAAGACAAAAGACGCACTCACACACCGAAACGAACACCGAACCACAGCGTATCCCTAACGGCCCATGGATTTCTCTATTGCCTTTTCGCATTGGTTCTCTCTCTAATGGGAATATGTCGTCAAAGCCCGTGTATCCAGCTCTTTCCAGGTTTGCCGCCAAGATACTCCTCCCCGACCTCGATGTCGCTGATGGCTGTGTAGCTACTGCATTGGGGCGTGTGAATGTCTCCCATCAGTTCTGTTGCGTGGGTTTGGCCATAGGATAAGCAAGCGGCTTTTTGCAAACATGATACAGAAGAGGGGCAAAAAGAGTCACGATAAGAAGAAACTAAGAAAAGAGCCAAGGGCAAACTTGGGACATACAAGTAAAGGAAATGGAGTAAGAAGGATGACGGTAGTGGGGCATACTGGGGGTGTACATAGCAATGCAGCAGGGCAGGCAGCGGAGCTTGGGACGCAGGGTGGTCCGCTTTGATTTCACTTGCGTCCTTCCCCACAGCATAGGAAGAGCAGAGACGCTGTGAAATAGGGGATAGCGGGCGCTGTTCTTTGATTATTATAGGCTGCCATACGTCCTGATTCCAGCCTGTGCAAGCCTTTTTATTCTATTTTATTCTCAAAATAAATAAATCAACTTTTTTTTAATTCTCCCTCGTTTTTTTTCTTGCCAGGCGCAGGTTTTAACGCAGTGCTAATTTAGCGGGTGTCTTTTTCCTGGTTTATTTGCTTTGCTCCAAAGAGGGCTCCACGATGATGGCGTGCGATTGGGATTGGCTTAGGCCTAGGCAAGCCAGAAGCAGCAAGCAGCACGCCACAACATGGTAAGAACACAAAAACGTAACTCATGACAAGGGCATGATGATGCCATTGGCGTATGACTTTTGTTATTTCAGTAAAAAGAGCGGAGGTACTTTGGCTCCCTGATCAAATCTTTCAACGATGTCTTTTCACGCCAAACGGGTTCTTGTCATAGTCAGGACTTCTCGTTTCTCTTGCCTGGCCGCTCTCCGAAACTGCTTTTCACCGAGCTTGGATGGGCGGACTTTGTTGTACATGGCCATCCGGGTTGTTTCAGGCTGCCGGGTAGTCTGGAGTCGCTCTGTCGGTGTAGACACGATGAGCGTCTGTCTTGGCTACATGCTCAATGCCATCCGTACACATACGTATAAGCCCACGCCTGGGATGTTGGCAGCCAATGCCAATGCCGGTGCCAACTGAAAATAACACGAATTCTTGGCTTCTCGATATACCGTTGTAGCCCTATATTAGACCGGAGAACAGAACCAGGGGGGTCAGCAGGCTTGGAGTGCTCAAGAGTAACTATGCCCATCTTCAGAACTGCACATCTGATTGCAATAAAGCAAGCAGAATCAGCAACCCACTAATACATCCCATTTCTAAGGCATTAGGTAACAAATACCCGTAGATACACATGCCTACACCTTGTCCCGCTTTCTGCCATGTGTGGGGAGAGCCATGGAAAGTCATGGAGCGCCAACGTGCAAACCTTGCCTGTTCCTATTTGGCCGAAGGATACTCTCGGCTGTCTAGCTCCAAGACTGACGAAGGGCGGTGAAACAACTAATTTCACGGCACTTCGATGGCCGCGGCCGCTGGCGACCTTTTGGTCTCTTCGGCGGAGTTTGTTTGTCCCCATACCAAGACGAGAAAGACTAAAGACTAAGCTAAGCCTTGCACGTGGCCGACAGAATGTATCATCTATATTGACATGACACTGCCCTGACGAATCTACGCCACATACAAACGCACACGGCTCCTTGCTATTATAATGTAAGAAAATAATGCCAGAGTATTATATACACCATGTGGGAGCTAACCCGGGCTTTCGGTGGCCTTCTCTGCTCGCTCAGGGCAAATACAATACATACACCTATATACGAGCGGAGGCTCAGGGTGAAAAAAGAAATGACAAAAAATATGAAAGAAAAAACGAAAATGTAACAAAAATAGCATTCTAGGCATCCATCGAAGCAGCATACGAGCCCAAGTGAAGAAAACCTCTGGGTACACTTGGCTTTGTTGTACCTTGTAAACTCGGACGCCTATGTTGGCTGCAGGCATTGCTGTCCATACATGATATTAAACGAAGGTCGAAGTGCCTTTCCAAAGCCAACGCCAAAGTCAAATACTCCAAGTATCCTATACTGTTGAGGCAGTACTGCTCAGTGCTCGCGGTGTTAATTAGTATGAATGTGTGGTTTTTTTTTTGTTTTTTTTTTTTTCTTTTTTCTTTCGAATTTGTAACCATTTTACTACGTCAATTAAACCCGCTCTCTAGGCAAGCCTGCTAACACTGATTATCGCTCCTTTTTGGTTATTTTTTCTCCTTCCATCGTGCAAGAGTAGGAATATTTCATTTTCATGGTTCCTCAGCGCCACCTTGTCTCGGGATGGAAACATCGCCGCAGCTTTATTCCGTTCGCAGACAGATTTGCGCGTGCAGTTTTTGCAGCAGCAAATAGAGAGGGAGGGCGCTGTCACACGGCCCGGAGGCTAGTCCGAGCTTGCTATATCGATGACGGAATTCGGAAAACGGAGGCCGGAGACCAAGAAAACCTGAAAATCACACTAAAAAAAGAACACTGGTAGATACAAAGAAGAATAAAGCCACTATAGTAGAGCCAATATTGAAGGAGGCGAAGTCAGTGAAGTTAGGGCGAGAAAAAAAAATACACGGGACTCGTGGAGCTGTCTATACCGCGTACTATAATGCACACATGGAAACCCAGCAAAAAGAAACTCATCTCCACAGGTGGATGGATTGTGGACGGGAAGCTTGTGCCAATTCGCCATCTGCGCGGCCTTGATGCATGATAATATACTATGGCACGATGTTCTCTATTTGTGATTTGCTGTCCGTACAATTGCAAGGCTTCTTGCCCCGATGCTGATCCCTTGGAGAAAAAAAGCAACAGCACGACACAGCCAGTATGACCACAGCTAGGCAATGTACGGCGCAAGCAAGGTGAAGGGAGCCGAGCATGTATGCGCAACGCACTTCCTTACATCAAGGGGCAAAAACTTGCTCAACGCAATGGCCTATGTATTATAGTCTAGCCTAGATGACCAAAAGTCTAGTAGTAGCAGCCCATTTTCCACGTTTGGTCCTGTCTACAGACCAGGCCGAATTGGCCCCCCGCCCCCCCTAGTGACGACGTAAGCTTGTAGCGGGAATATCCCTTGAAAAACTACCTGTGGCTGTGGGGTTGTCTTTTAGAGAGCAACAGCGAGCTTCAGGAACCAAAACAATACCAACACCACCAAGCATAGTAGGTCATTCTCTGTCCCCTATACCCCAACGTCTAGCAGTCCTTCATCTTGCCCATCAATTTAAACCTCACTTCACTGTGTATTTCTTTTTACTCGTCTCCCTTTGCCTTCTCCAACTTTCTGGCACGACGCTGGGCTGAGGCCTTGAGTTGGGGTATCTAACTTGACCTCCGAATGTCTCAGTGTTACCATATTGCACTTTGCTTAGTTGTTGCGGCCGCGATAAACTTGGTAGAAACTCACTCCTTTTGCTCCAGATGGCCTTTCTCGGGAATACCCCTAATAGACCATGGCCAGTGAGCCAAGCTCTCTCGGCCGGACTCTGCGGAGAGCCCAACAAACAGAATCCAGGCGGAGCCTCGGAACTTAGGACTAGAGTAGCATCTACAAATTCCGCAGCTGTAAAGGCAGTTAGAATCCAAGCTTCCATGACGATGCTGTTTTTAGTTTCTAGCCGTGGGAGAGCTACGCGCACACACATAACCATATGCAAAACACGGACCTGTTTATCAAGGCAGTGTTCCATTCTTCAAGCCATTCATCTTGAACAAGAAGCTTTTGACCAATGCCAGTCGATCTTTGCTACTGTCGAGCGTCTCTCCCCCCAGACCAAGAAAAGAAGAGAAAAAATGCCTCTATTTCTTTTCCTTAACTCATGGTCAGGCTCGTTCAGGGCCATTCAGCGCTCCCTACGGAATGTACTCATAAGATATTTACAGGTGGGGTTGTCTTGCTGTCCATGTTTCTCCTTACGTTCCCTTGTAACCTGTTTTTCATGCACTGAACCCCAACTTGAATTTGGGTTTCGTCAGACTTGCGACCCAGTGTTTCAACGAACCCCAACTTCATATCTATTAGGAGTGCCGTCATTCAAAGGGTCCCTCCGCCAATGTTTATTATCTACTCAACACAGCAATCAAGCAAACTCTACAAATAAACTAATCAACGGCACTCCCATTCTCCTCCCTTTTAATTTTCCCCTGTTATCATACCAGATGCGGGCCATTGGCGTTCAAAGTGCAACAGGCCATCCTTCTCCAAGTCTTGTGACATTTGTGTATCAACCACCACGTACGACATCCGCTACATACGACATCAAGCCTTGGCTTGCACATCCTCAACCAAGAAGAGTAAAAAGGACACTTGAATTCATCCATAACTACACCAGCCATCCCTCTCATTCTCCCGATGGCCTTGCTTACCCCATTCTAGCACAGAATTTCTGAAGGCCCCTGCTCCTGCATATCACATCACCTACGAACGGGTCCTATATCGTACCGTCCGGGGAGTTTTTTCTTTTTTTCTTTTATTGTTTAACTTTCTCATCTTTTTCTCCTTCCTAAGACGGCTTTGTAAGATGTCTCCAAAGTTAAAGACACGCATCTCGTTATCTTATGGTCTTACGTCTGTACCAGTTTCTGTTTTCTCCCGTCATAGCAGGGCTATCTATCCATTTATTCGCTGGTTTTCTTGCCCCGTAGATCGGGAATATATATGCTTGTATAAAATATGGATAACTAGTGAAGGTAAAGTAGAAAATGAGTAGGTATCAGCTAGGAATACCAACTGGTCATCTCCACCCTCTCTCTGCTACCCATCCAGCCTCTTACTACTACTACTACTACTACTACTGCTATTACTACTCGCTGGAGTAGCGTTTGTAATGTGCAACCAAGCTGCAGCTGTTCAGGGACGTGCATTGACATCCTAGAGCGTAATGTAAAAACGCAAGTGGAGCAAAGAGAGACACCAGAAGCACTGCCTGCATGATTATATGTTGTATATATGTACACACGTACAGACAAAAGCATGAAGTCGTCGTGGCCGCTCTTCCTTTTACCGGCCACTTGCGGTAACTACTGCAGCCACATATGGCAGCATAGAGCTCCCCGCATATTTCTGCTTCGCCTCGTCACGTCTTGAGTGAATTTGACCTCTCACAATTAACAGTAGCCTGCCCAACATACGTGGCCTTACCTATGTGGTCTCTAACCCAAGACTCTTTCTATATCCCGCAAGCTCAACTTAATCCTTTATCGTCTTATCGTCATTTGGTGGACCAGGTGACGAGAGGGCCACCGTCAAAACCAAAAACAGCGTTATAGTTTCTCTCTCCCTCTACTGGACACAGTCATCCCTAGTCTATAAGCGAGAAAACGCCCCACGCCTCCAATTTTGATGACACCAAAACTCAGGCACTATCAGTCAGCTATTACTGCACAAAGGACAAGATGAGCTTAGCTTCTTTCCCTAAAGTTCACCTCGTAGTGATCCCGGTAGACGTTTTATATATGAGGTCAAATCAATTCTCCTCACTGTTTTCCTGTTCGGGCTGCGTGCTGATTGTTCTTCTTCGAAATCGAGATAGCTCATTCCCCAAGATGCCCATTTTGTTTACATCTATCGACACATACATACTGACTTGGCTAGTTTTCTTGAGTTTAGCCTATATTTAGAGAATACACAAAAAACGAAAGAAAAAAAAAGGTAACGGGAAGTCAATCACGAAGTATCGTTCGTATCAGCCAGCTATGGTAAAAAGAAAATCCCGATTGTGGTTCTTGTACGTTTTCCAGGTTTACTGGAGCACTGGGAATTGAGCCCAATGCGGGGGTCGAACCCGCAACCTTGAGATTAAGAGTCTCACGCTCTACCGATTGAGCTAACCGGGCGGGATTTGGGGACCGATAATACCTGTCGGTACTGGCTACTATGAGCCGGGTTTTTGGCCGATTTCGGGAGCCGGACAACTCTCGACAACTCTCAACTCTTTTGATATCTATTCCCGTAGACGTTAAATATATTCAAGCTTAAGTTCTGAGTAGCTCCCGCGTCATTTGATCTCGGTGAGCCTCATCATCAAAGCCAAGGGCTTGGCCGATTAGGCGGACTATCCACTGTATTCCGCGGAGTTCTATCTTCCGCGTCAAAAACCAAACACCAGTGGACTATTGAATTCGTTTACTGTATGGCTGCTCCTAACCAAATAATCTTAAAACCCATTAGACACATCCTCGAGCCAATGCTAGATAGGGAGTCTTAGCGTTGTTGCTGAACCTCAAGGCCATAGGACGCCTGCCCAGAATTCGTATCAGATAGCATCATCCAAGCTACTCATCGTATTAGTAGGTTCCCGTTAAACATAACAGCAAAATAAGTTGTAGCCGCCACTGGTTCAAACAGATCGTAGCCTTTATTGTTTGGTCCTGTATCCTATTTGTTAGGATTTCCTTCTTTTCCTTACGCTCTTACTATTCCATATGATGTAATGTGGTGTTGGCGTGAAATGGGATAGGATCAGACGAGGTGTCTCAAACAGCCCTCCGGCTATACAAGAAGTAGGGCGAAAGTAGAGAGGCGGGAGAGGGGGGGTGGGGGCGTCTTGTCTAACTGATAAGACATGGGATACCCCTGTGTTCTCTGTTTCTTGACCTAAGAGCCAAGACATAACATCAAGTAAACGACGATAGTCGTCTTGCTTCATATCACAAACTTAGCCCCCGATGACTCACCTGGCGAAATTCGGACTTACTTGTATACCATCGATGCTATCGTGATGGCGATGGTCGGTGGAAAGTTGGATCAGGATGCTTGCTTCACTAAAGATGCAGCTAGCTGAATGTAACGCCGAAAGCACATGTTTCACAGTTAATGATTTCCCATTACCAACTGACTTTCTCACCGTCCTAATCATTTTTCTCTGTGTGAATTCGGCTGCTTTGCCACTTGCTTGGCTGTTAATTTATAATATACGATTCTAGCAATGACAAGTCGAATATTTCGGCTCCGTCAAAACATACATGTTCAATTGTAGCCTACAATATACATACCATAGGCAGGCCTAGTGACAACAAAGAGTGCAATACCAAGTGAACTATTGTCCTGAATCCGAATCACATGCATGTGTATGTATGTTTAGGATGAGCAACATGGATCCATGAATGGGCGAGCGAGTACGGCATGTGGCAGCATAGCTTTGCCTTAAACAACAGGCATTGAATCGGTTAGCTGTAAACACACAGTCTTCTGCACACACCACATGTGTCGCCTTTTGCCACGCCATCCTCATGTCATTCCATAACTATGAACGGGTTTTGTGTAGATGCCTACAGATGCGTCTAGTGGTCTGCCGATGTCCGGAGCTGGCGTAAACAAAATGGGATGTAGGGACTTTCCGGATCGGAAATCTAGAAGTCTAAGTCTGTGCTTGAGGCTTGCATGTTGCTTTCATGTAATGGTTATCATAGGTTGTGCTGCCGAGATCGGGAAAGTAGTTTGTGATGTACTTGACTTGCGAATTAATGTTGGTGATGGTTTGGTGCAGCATGTTAGGGTAGTGCTGCTATTTTAACCCTATATGGGCTTGTGGGCTTTGTATTACGAGGTTCTGCACTGCACCAAGGCCCAGTTTATAGTGGAGTCACAGCCTTGGCCTTACTTTTTAGAGGGGTTATTAGGCTTGTGACTTGGCAAGCAACGACAGTGATAGCCTCGTCTTCATCCCCCAAATGGCCCTATGAAAGTTGTTGACGACACCTCTTTCATTCCTTCTTCATCACAAACGCCTAGGCTTTCTTTCTCTCTATACGGATTTTTATAGCGAATATTTTTCTTTTATTCTTCGTTTTCTTGGAGTCACTCTTAGTTGCTCACGAGAAGCCTTTGTTTACTTGCTTTCTGTCTCTCCATCTAGCGACTCAACTTTGGACACTGCTTGGTATTTTTTGGTCGTTGGGCTTTTTTGTAAAGTGAGGAGCGCCTCAAAAGTCACACACACAGCAAGCCTGAAGCTTGCATAATTTCTGGACGAAGCAGGCTCTGCCCTCAAAGTGTGCCTTCAAAGTCTTGCCTCCAAGTCTTGCGGCCGTGAACCTGTGCTCTGTGTTGGAACAGCGATACACTCTTCTTGTCAGACGAGCACACCGTTACCATCACGATTAAAGAGAAAAATAAGGCAGCCCAAACGAGTCTAGCTGAGATAGAGAGAGAAGAGAGAGAAAAAAAAACAGAGAGAGAGAGAGAGAGCGAGAGAGCGAGAGAGCGAGAGAGAGAAAGAGAGAGAGAGACTCTGAGAGAAGGAGGAAACTAGAGCAGGAGAGGGACACTTGTTATAGGAAAGTGACGTCCGCAAACAACATTTGCTGCGGGCTATTTACACAATGGAAGTAAGTCTTACCGGCCCTAGGCTACGATATCAAAAAAAGTCTGCACATTTGTGCGCACCCGTGGGCGGCCTTGAATCGTTCGCTCTCCATGCTTGCTTATTACATCTAATTCCATCTCATTCTCACATGTACCCGCTTGTGATGTTACTTCACTACCAACCTAACTACCACTGTTTGCTACTTACTGCTTGCCTGGTGCATATTACTCTGTTGAACAGTCATTGCCATGGGATATAATGCAGAGGGCTTCCCATCTGGGATAGGGCTAATCAAGTCTTGAAGTCAAGCTACCTCATAGTTGTACTGCATGTCTGCATATATGAGATGAAGAACTGCTGGCCGAGTAGCAAATACGAAGGAGAGGAGCCCGGTGCCGATGGAGAAGAGTCACTGCTCCGTTTGGATATTACAGTCATGAGCTACCACAACAGGCATCTCAATACCTCTATGACTACAAGTGTAGGGCTGTGTCTAGCGCAGTATGTGGGACTTGGATTCAAGCAAGACCAACTCCTTACACATCACCATGGCTTCACCAATCCCGCCAAGCGCCTTTATCAAGGCTGTTAGGGACAAAATTCTGTCCCGCCAGCGAATGGCAAACCAGCTAACATCGCGATCTTCTCGTGGACAGAACCAAAACCGGTCCGGAATGATGCGGGGTGACTCTAACAGACAGTTACCCTCCGAGCCGCTGATGCAAACCCCGGCAACAGTCAAGGGCCGACCAAGACTCTTGCTCATGGGGCAAAGACGGTAAGATGCGGCCTCTGTCAATTGTGTGAGCACAACATGACTAACTTTAACGGCGTGTAGAAGCGGCAAGTCTTCGATATCAAGTGTGGTCTTCCACAAGCTAGCTCCTCAAGAAACGCTATTTCTAGAGTCGACAGCTCGCATTCAAAACGACCAAATGACGTGAGTTCGGGCTACCTAATGATTTGATGAGCTCCCTTTGTCATCATATACTGATAAACCGTACAATCTGTTCTAGATCCTTCATGGACATCCAAGTGTGGGATTTTCCTGGTCAAATAGACATCATTGACAACCCGAGTTTTGATATGGAAGCTATATTCGGTGAACTTGGTGCTCTCATTTGGGTCATCGATGCACAAGACGACTACCTCGAAGCTGTCGAGCGCCTTAACGCTACTATTTTGGCCCTCCAAGACTCATATCCACATATCAACATTGAAGTCTTTATTCACAAAGTTGATGGCCTCTCGGATGACTACCGCTTGGACATCCAACGCGACATCACCATCCGTGTTCAAGATGAACTCAGCGACCAGGGCGTGGAAAACGCTCCTGTTAATTTTCACATGACCAGCATCTACAATCACAGCATCTTTGAAGCTTTCAGCAAAGTCATTCAGAAGCTCATTCCACGCCTGGGAACGCTTGAGACTATGCTAACCGATCTCTGCCGCACGTGTCACTTTGAAAAAGCCTACCTGTTTGACGTCGTCTCCAAGATTTACATTGCCACCGACAACTCGCCAGCCGACATGCCCAGTTACGAGATTTGCTCTGACTATATTGACGTTATCCTCGACATCTCTGAAGTTTTTGGATCGTGGACTCGGCCCGCCGAGAATGCCAAACGGCTGGAGGGTAATGCATGGGCTGAAGGCGCACCGCCCAAGATAGCTGATCAGGTAGCGTATAGCGGTGCCGAGAGCTGTCTTGTGCTGCATGATACTAGCCGGCCCATCATGTTGCGCGAAGTTGACAAACATTTGGCTCTGGTGGCTATCATGAAGGAGGAGTCGTATGCAAAAATGCCTCTGGTCACAATGAATGTTGAAATTGTGGCAAAGGGACTGCAACAGTTCTTTGAGATCACCAAGAAGAAATAGAATATCTCGGTCTGTTGAGATCAAAGGGTGAATTGCAGAGGATGATTAAGAAGAACAAGCAAGTAGGAGTAGCACGGAATCAAAAAGGAAATACTGCACAACCAATCCGCTATAAATATATACATACCCGCCAGCATACACCCGTTGAGGTTCATCATGGATGGTACTTGTTGAATTCTCGCATGTTAGTTGGCTTTACTCTCCTGTTATCATGTATCTTGTATCTAGTCCCTATTCTATCCAGCTGTAGGCTCAAGGGCAAAAGTCTTCCAAGTCATTCTATTTTTGGATAACAGGCACACGCGTGCTGGGAGCTGGTTTCGTACACTTGATGCTTCAAACACCTCCATAGCCGCTGGGACAAAGTCGGCTGGCAGTGGCAGCGGTGGTGGGATATCAATGTGCGACGTGTTTGACGACGAGGATGGATCCCATACTAGTGCATCAAGGGTGATGATGTAAATGGCACATGGGGCGTTATCTGTGAGGTTGTTGTTAGTGGCAATATGCGGTTCAAGGTGGGGACTGACACGAGAGCGACGGTGAACGACCTAAGCAAAACACTTACTCTGTGGATCGATCAGAGCCAGTAGAATACCGTCGTTTAGAAATTTCATATCGATTACGCGGCCAGGGTCGAGAGACAGTGTACTAGTCTGGGTCTCAGGGGTACTGCTAATGCCATTGGTGATAGTAAGTGAGGTACGGTAAAAAATGATTTTGTGGGCATCATTTTTCGTTGTAAGGGCTGTGTACGTGATTGAGCCTTTCTATATGCACATATTAGCCTTAGTATGAAGAGCTCAGCAAAAAGATTCAGAAATGTGTAGCTTACGCGATTGTGGGCAACCATGCGAGAGTCCATCTTGGACAGCGTATCTCCCAGATCCATTCTCACTGTCTCACCGAAGCGGACGCCCCGTTCTTGGGCTGCAGCAACACTATCCAAGACTCGTCGGATAGATCGGTCAAGCATGCCTACGAGGTGGCCTAGGTGAGCAACCTTTCGATCCTCTGGAATAGTGTCTCCTGGCGCCTTTTCTTGCTCAAAGATGTTGCTGAGGACGTCAGTCATGCTCTGACCACTTGACCTGCGCAGAAGAATGTCATCCAAGGTTTCATCACCGGGATCGGTGTTAACATGATGTTTGATTGGCGACTCTTCGAGATATTCAACAATGTATAACAGGACCTTTTGGTATTGGATCGAGACTTCCTTTTCGGTGACTTCATTTGTTGTAGAAGGTGAGATCAATTTGTCCAGCGTGACCGTTATCCAGGTGTTAAACATGGTGAAGCATGCAAGCTCTTCCATAGTGAAAATCATAATGCGGTTAGCAACTAGTAGCAGACATGAAACGACTCCGATGAGATTCTCGATTTCGGGCACTGAAAGGCCTACGTCATCATTGTCGTTGTAAAACTGTGCAAGGCCCTTGAGACGACTGAGAATTATAACTATTCTCTCGAGTGCAGGAATGAGATATTGCTGGACAAGAGTGCGAATGCCTTTTAGGCCACCAATCGTTGCCTTAGCCCACCTTTTGAGACCCTGTTAAGCTGTCAGTTATAGTATAAAGTGGTAGCTTTAGGTTCACGTAGCAAACTTACTCGATCTCCTATTGAGTCCACAAGCCACTCCTTCATCTTGCGGGGGATATTCCCAGTCAGTGTAGCATGGTAGAAGGCTGTTACGACATCATGCTGACCACGTTTGTCCTCCTTGAGCGACTGCTTGACGCTATTGAGGAAGCGCGTGTGTAGGTCCCGGGCATTGTTATACTCAACCTGGATGTGTAGAGTTGTTTGTCTGATATACCGCAGAAGTTTATGAAGTGTAGTCAGCTTGGATGCCAAAAGGGATAGATTGATAGAGGAAGACTCTATGAACTGCATGTCGAATGGAACCATCTCAATGGTTGTAGCATCATCACAGTTTTTGAAGAACAGAGTATGGGTGGTAATTAGCGGATGTGACGCATGATGGATTAGCTGTCTCCTTCCTGATGCGCTTCCCGGAGGATAAGAAAAGCTACTTATTGGCAGTGAGTCGTTCATGCTTAGGTGGACCTTGCCGTCGCTCAGACCGGACAGCATGATGGAAATTGAGTCTGCATCCTGGGGATCGAACGGCTGAAACATGAAATCCATCCCAGACCGCAATGTAAACACCAGTGAGTCCTCTCTAGATGCATAGTTAGAATATTTTCCAGTCAAAGAAGTATGTGTAGGCCTCTATACTCACCCAGAGCCGGCACTCGTTGTTGGCAGCGGACTAAGCTTGGGTAATGAGATGTCAGTTTCCAGAAACATGATCTGCCGGGGTAAGTTTGTGACAGTTTCTTCCGCGCTACTGTCTTTGTGAGCAGCTTTTTTCACATCTTCATCTTTATGCCCCAGCGAGATGCGAGTTGTGGCCCATGCCAAGTATTGGATCTCCTCCTTGGAGTCCTTAGGTAAGACCTGAATGTTATGGGCTGACTTGCTTGTCTCAAGGTTCATTAACCGCACAATACCGTCCTCCCAGGCAACTGCAATGAATTGGCCTATCGAAAAACATGAGCATGTGATACCGTGAAAGATTGTCGCAATACCAAGCATGAACCTTGGCGCTGGGAGACAGCTGCGTGAACTTACCATTTGGCTTCCATCGTGTTGCTGTTACTGAAGACCCGCCAAACCGCGCGCCCTGTTGCATCTTGCACACCTGCTCACCATTGGGTCTATATACCAATACGTTTTTGCCGCTGCCATCAAGAGTTGCTGAAATATCAAGTGTCGGGCAGATTGACGGAAAGTCACGTGGGGATGGACATTCATATGTTGTCTCGCTATAAAGCTGGAGCTTTTGAGAAGTGCTCATGATGAGGACGTGTCAAAACACTAGGCTTTGGGCTTAGAATAGGGGATGTTGTCGGTTGGTTTTCATGACCTGAAGGTGGAGTTGTTGACTTGGTAATGTTGATATTTGTGTGCCAAAGATGGGTCGTTGCTGAGTGTTGTCCAAGAAGGAAGCTCGCTACAGATTTGTAGCCTTAGGGTTATATCGTGATGGTATTAGGGTTGATTATTGTGGTTATGTATCTAAAAGGATATACAATATATCCATCATAAGCTTCTATTTTTAATTTGCGCTCTTGGTGTGAACAGAGACGCCTAAAGGCTACATAGTATCCTCGGCTTTGCGAACTGCAATAAAGTAATTGCCTAGATTCTCGCTGCCAGGAAGCCGCTTCCAGCCTATTCCAGGAACGTACATGACGCCCATGATTTGCGGCGGCTCCCAAATGCCTCTAGACGAAAAGTATGCAGTCATTTCGTCGTGGTTGAGATACTTGTTCCAATCATGCGTGCCCTTGGGAACTATCTTCAAGATATCCTCCGCCATGAGGTTTGTAGTGAACCAGCTAATCCACGTGCGGGCGATAGTGCTCATAACTAGCCAGCCGCCGGGCTTCACAAACAGCCCGGCCCTGTCCAGGAAGGGCGCGGGGTTGTCGACATGTTCTACAACCTCGAAGATGGAGACCACATCAAATTGCTGTTCGGGTTTTGTTGGTAATGGTAGATCTTCAATGGTAGCCTGGCGGTATTGAAGCTTGGTCTTGAGCATTGGGTCGCACTTGGAATGTGCCTGTGCTATTGCCAAAACTTCAGGCGTTGGGTCAATGGCCAAAACATTGGCAGTAGTTGGCAACCGTGCCGCACTTTCGGCAAAGATGCCCCCGCCACAACCGATATCAAGATAGCGCAGCGAGGCAGGTGTGGGTATGAAGGGCTCTGGCTGTGAGGCATGACATTCACGCATGAAATCATGGCGCAATGGGTTCATGAGGTGCAAAATGCGCGAGGGGCCATGGGGATCCCACCATGAGGAGGCGAGCTTGTTGAAGTGTGAGATTTCGCAGGGGTCGATTGATGAGAAGGAGCCGGTAGAGGGTGTCGGGCTGCTTGCGGAGGACTGGAGGCAAGCTGATTGCCTCTGAAGGAAAGTGGCCGGTTGGGGGATATTCGTGCGAGCAACTCTGGATGCCCGCCGTAGAAAGGAGCTCGGGGATCTACTTGGTAGCATTTTGAAATAGAGAGCAATTCGAGTGGGAGTGCGAACCTACTACCGTATTCACTCTTCGAAGGCCGTTGAATAAGCTCTTCACCTTCAAAGGCTGGAGCTGGGAAGAAACCAAGGCGCAGTGGGGCTACATGCATGGTGTATGTATTTAGGGTTAGTATCCGCTATGGGTTGTAGCGGGCTGGTTTGATTTGATTTGAATACGTTAAGATCTGCCATGAGCTTGCATGCTTTGTCTTTATTTATCTTTGTTGGAGATGTCAGCAAGCAAATGGCTTTCCGTAGCTCCTGGATGGTAATGTTGTGTAACTGAATGCCGGAAGATTCTCAGTAATATTATATGTACAATATTTAACTCAAAGCATCACGCAAAAGACCACCGCGCGGCTTGCCGAGCCAAGTTCAATGCCCCTTGTTGGGGATCCGTGGCCTGGTTGTTTTGTCAGCATGTATAATGAGGCTGTCAGCGGCTCAGGGCCGGCGGGGTGGCCTGGCTATTTCTAATGCATGGCCCAAAAGGTGAAAGTGGGAGAAAAAAAGCATGGTTGCGATTGCATCATTGCATCATTGTCTCTTGTTTTCTTATTGCTTCACGTTGCTTGTTAACCACGGCACACTCTTCAAGTTAGGTTATGAACGCTTTTTACGTATTTAATTAGCCTGTTCAGGGTAGTCTGCTAGTGGGCGAAGAAAATTACAGGGGTCCGACTTGCTCTCTATGGGCTTACGGCTGCTATAGCCAGGGCCCGAGTTCCCATTCCATAATCACATGGCTTCCGGCCGTGACGATGGCTTTGGTTAGACCTGCCGGAACAGCACTTGGCTACAATTGGAGCTTAGACTATCAAATCATTAACAGTGCCAGCATCTTTTATCGCAATATTAGTTTGCCTTTTCGTCTTCTTTTCCTCCTTTCTATCCTTGGTACATGCTATTTGTTACCCACCCTTTAGAGCCCCCCTTCATACGTGCGCAAAGCTCCGAACCTGGCCTTTGTCATCTTCCCCCACTAAGCGACAAAACGCAAGCAAAAGCTACGAGCTACAATCCTAATCCCCTCTGCTGTCCACGACCTCACCCTTCAAAATGTCTTCTACCACATCAATTGAAGCCAGTGCCTTTGATACGATACCAGACTGCATTGCTGCCTACCGTAGGTGCCCCGCCATGATGCTAATTCTTCGTCTTTGTCCCTTCTCCTCTGTCAGGTTAGGCTATATACTTACAGTTTCTCGCTCCCTGTCTTGTAGGCAATGGAGAGTTCTTGGTGGTTCTCGACGACCCGTCGCGCGAAAACGAAGCGGATCTGATTATTGCCGCCGAAGATTTGACGACTGAGAAAATGGCCTTCATGGTGCGCCACACCTCGGGTCTCATTTGCGCTCCGCTGCCCGCCTCGCGCACTGCTGCCCTCGGCCTACCACAAATGGTGGAATCAACACAAGACCCCCGAGGCACAGCCTACACCGTATCAGTAGACGCTGCTGATTCCTCTGTTACTACCGGCATCTCCGCCTATGACCGCGCTCTTGTATGTCGTGTCCTGGCCGACCCTGCCTCCACTGTCGACTCTCTGCGTCGCCCTGGTCACGTGTTCCCACTGCGTGCGCGCGAAGGCGGTGTTCGCGAGCGCCGTGGACACACCGAGGCAGCGATCGACTTTTGCAGACTTGCTGGCAAGCAGCTTGCCGGTGCTATATCAGAAGTGGTGGATGATGGTGCTGAGGTTGCTGGCCAGGCCATTCGCACTGACGGCGGCATGCTGCGAGGCGAGGACTGCATTCGCTTTGCGCGCCAGTACGGCATGAAGGTCTGCACTATTGCTGATCTTGTGACGTACTTGGAGAAAACAGAAGGGAAACTGAATAGCAGTGAGGCGTAAGACGCAGGGTGCGGGGTGCGAGGTGCAAGGTGCAAGGTGCAAGGCACAGGGTTGGGTCGGCTGTTACAAAATTGATTTGGCCATGTAGAACACTTGAACACATCCATTGCATAGGACAATGCTGCTATTATTAACAGTCTTTTTTGATTAATCAATATATTGGCTATCTGAAAGCGCGTATCGTAGAACTCCCTAGGGATTTATGGTTAGCTTTTCTGCACACCAAACATCTGATTCATAGTGGCTCATCGCTGATACTGTCGGACTGCCGATTTTAGTCGGGCTTCGGTGAACTGAGTCACTGGGTTCTACCATAACCCTAAAAAGCCCTCTTGCTCTCTGGCCGAAAGCAAAGAGCTTATATTACGTGCTCGTCATGAGAAAGCGTCATCAATCAGGCATTCTCAAGATAAGGAAGCAGGCTATCGTGACCTTATGCGTCTTGACGGCATTTCATTTTGTCCCATCGCAGCACAGCATCAGCGGCAATTTCCCAACCACTACTTCTTCGCTGTCACCAAACTTTTGGCCTTAGGCTCTTGTTTAAACATCCCACCTTCGCTCTTGATACCCTATGCCACCACAGAAGTTTTAATAGCAAATAACTAGCTTCACCTAAGCAGAGAAGCGGCTTCTCATTTCGTCATTCAATTTTTCTCTGGTGCAAGTTTCATCTCTTAGCTTTTGTCCTCTCTATTATTTCTTCGATACGCTCGTCTTTCCTGTTATTCTTTTCCGTGTATATTGACCCTCGCGCCTCGAGTCTTGCTTGGGCGCAACCCTGAACCATTCATTATTGGGTCTGCATTGTTTTTCTGCCCCGCAGGCTTGTTGCGTTTCGCCCATCACTACTGCTTCAAACATCGTCAACCCCCAAAGATCCCACCGCATTCCGCTTACCACATAGCCTTGCTACAACTATGGCGCCTCGCTCGGGATTCGGCAGCAAAAGTGCTGGCTCCGGTGCATTTTCCAGCCTTGAAACCCTTTCCGACCTATCCTACCTGGCTCCACAGGCCGACACCTCTGGTATCTCAGATGCCAACGTTATCATCAGCTTCAAGAGCCTGCAGAAGAAAGATGATACTACCAAGACAAAGGCTATGGAAGACTTGATCTCCTACACCAAAGACCACCCGTTTGAGAACAATGGTGGTGTTGAGGATGCTATTCTTGATGCGTGGGTGAGTGGCAATCACGTTGAATCCTAGATGATGTCGACACGATGACGCGGCTAACATGAGAAATTTCCATAGCTTACTGTCTACGCTAGATTATCTATAGACAACTCTCGCAGAGTTAGAGAGCTGGCACATATACTTCAGTTCGAGCTGCTCCAATCCGCCCGGAAGCGCATGGACAAGCGGTTCCCCAAGTTTTTTCCCGTTTGGCTTGCTGGTCGTTTCGACTCCTCAAATCCTGTCCACAAGGCTGCCTGCCGGGGCCACTCTTCATTTATCCCAACACAGGAAAAAATGACACTCATGCTTAGCAAGTACCAGGAAATGGTTCTTCGTTATGCCGCCGATTGCTTGCAAGAGACCAAGGATTCGCTTAGCGATGAGCGTTCGACAAAGCCCGAAGATGCCGAAGCAAAGTACTGCCGCGTCATGAGCGCATCGTTATCGCTGGTGGCATTTCTAATCACTTCAGTGCCTAAAGATGCCCGAGAACAACATTTCGATCTCTACAAAGAATACCTTTCGAACGAAAAAGTGTGGGGGTCTGTCAACTATGTCGAGTCGGGCACGGCTAAGGCCGGCCTTAATTTAGTTGCATTAGCCTTTGAACATTACCGGGATGTCATGATTATTCAAAAGTCGGTCTTGCGGAAAGCCTTGGTTACTGAGGGGCTCAAGGCGGCTCATGTTGGCATTGCAGACATGTTTGTCAGAGTGCTGTGCATTTTGACCGGGGAAATGCCCGAGGTCTGGACTGCGAAGTCGAATGAACGCAAGTCGCCCATTTCCCGCCTTGGCTCGTTTATGGAAAAGGGCTCCCAGCATAGTGACGCCCGATACTGGACTCACCTTTCCGCCCTCATTCCCCGTATTCCGCGGGAGGAAATGTCTCCTTCGCGAGCTTTGAAGCTGCTCGACTCTATGAGAATAGGAATGACAGCACGCTTTGACAAGATTTCTCCAAGCAGCCCATGGTCATGCTACGTCACTGTAGCCTCCTATTTCCTATCAACTCTTCCTGCAGAGGAGTCTTTTAATTTCGCGCAAAAGGCTGTTCTACCTGTGTTTGAGGTCGCCCTTGGGCCCAAGAGAGAACCATCCTCTTGGAGTATTGAAGGTTCTCCATACAAAATCCTTTGCAATATCTACCATGTTCTACTCTCGGCCCCTTCAGGCCAATCACTACTTGAGGAGACTTTGTCTAAACTTTCTTGCAATCTCTGCACTGCAATTGCTAGCTCTCTTCCTGCACTTTCGCACGACTATGTACAATCCCAAGAGACAGTCTCGGTGCAGGGTCGTCGTTGGTTTTCATTTCTAGGGACATTACAGGCCGAGGCTAAAAGAAATAACAAGCCAACAGATACTATTATTGACACTGCCAGCCTTGAGGTGGTCCAAAAGTGCTTACAAGTTCTTGACTCTCGCAATCTTAATCCCTTCGGTGCAGCTCAAGTGCTACGCCATGCCTTCGAACATACCAATATTTTGTCTCGGGAAGTTCCAGGACTGGTCGGATTTCTGACAAAGGCCGGCAAGGACTCCATGCAAACTATCGTCAACTCTAGAGTCCGCACCGACCTCATGGCGATGCTTCGTGCTCTTGGCCTATCAAAGGGTCCCATGGCTTTTTCGTACCCTGGAATTTGGACTATTTGGATGCACTCTCTTGTGTCTATATCCAATCCTGAACTACAAAACGACGTGCTTGATGCGTTGAGCGTCTTGGTATCACAGGAGTCAAGCACCCAAATCTCCACTAGTGACCAAGAGTTGCAACAGATTTTAGTGGAAAAGTGCACGGTTGCTGCAGCTATTGGTCAGCTCGAGACAGTCCGAACCTTTATGATCAGTAAAAGTCTGACACCATCTTCGCACAAGCTCGTGGTCCAGGGCATTATCCAACTCTGCGATGACTTGCCTGATGACATTGATCGCATGCTTCCCGTTTACGATCTCCTTGTAGCTTGCGAAGCAATGACCATTATGTCAGACATTGAGCTTGGCATTTCCTTTATGACCAAGATCCTTTTGCTGGCTGAACAATACACGAAAGATGAGAGAGTCTCTGAGACCTGCATGAAACTGCATTTTACCTGTTTGTCGATTTGCAGCAAAGAAGTCAAAAGCCAAGTTCTCAATGGCATCCTCAGACACCAGCTGGCTGAAGCAAACAGTTCCTCTTTGAGTGTTCAAAAATTGATCAGGATATACACAATGAACGAAGATCCTATGAGAGGCATATCCGACGAAATCTTGCCTCATCTACCGCTATGGCTCGACGATCTTTCATTGACTATCAACAATGCCGGCATCGATCCTCCGGTATCTATTATTTCACCACTTGGATGTGCACAGTTCATGCTATACAACGGGCCTAACCAAAATATGGACTTGCCGTGTGATAAACTTGGTAGAACACGCTCCTTCAGACTTGCTTTGTTCATCAGCGGCTTCCGTATTGAAAGACCGGACTTCTTTGCCTTTTTTTCGGATGAAGAAAAGCTGGCAATGCTCGGCCTTCTAGCTATCTCTGCAGAGCTATCCTCGGACCAAGCAGCGATGAATGAAGATGACCACCTAATGTTGGATGCTCATACAAAGTTTGTAGCATTCTATACCGAGGTGGCAGAAAGCTTAAAGGCTTTCTTAAAACTTTTGGATCCTGAGCTTGTCCTGACATTTGTTTCTGCCTTGATTGATTCGGCCAGCCAGACCCCAACGGGCTACTACTATGCCCGCGCTGCCAGCGCCTGCCTTCAACTTGCCAACTCTCGCTTTGATGATGAATCAATTGCCATTCTCTTGGAAAAGCACGAGGCATTAAATCCTAAGCTGGAAAACCCCCTAGTGACAGTTGCTTTACTAGCTGGTAGTGGAAACCGTCTTGCCAATTCTGATAAAGTGACCCGTTTCTGCAACCAGCTAGTTAGTGAGGTTCAAGGCATGAAGATCGATTCCGAAAGCTTGTCTGCCTTTCTTTCTACACTGGCAGTAACTTTGAATATCTTTCCGAAAAATAAAGTTCCGGTCCCTCCTAACAGAGTTGTATTTGCCATTCGCAGTCTTGTTTCGTGGATAGAGCCGTCCCTTTCCAGGCCAGGCCAGCTAGCCGACATCTTCCATGTGTTGTCGAAGCTTTTACCCGTGATTTCCCTTGTATATGGTTCTCACTGGGAAGACACTGTCACTTCGCTTGTTTCATTCTGGCTATCATCCCCCTCACGTGACATAATAGACTATCTAGTGCCGATATATCGGTCATTAGGACTTTTCCGAGTTCTCGAAACGATACCGGACCCCAATGAGGACTTGGCTTTGGCTTTAGAATCAAACAGGCAGGAGGCCTACAATGGCATCATGGCGCTCGTGCAAACAGACCGGGTGGTTCCCTCCCGCCCGTTAACGATTGTGGACAATACTATTCTTGAGCATGCAATGCGGATTCCCGTCAAATCGCTTAGCAATGTCTTTGATTTGATTCCGTTTATTTCATCTCAAATCCCAATCATTCAACGTACTGCTGTGATGCTTGTGCGCAGGGGAATTCCTCTCATACAGGAAGAGTACGTAGCTGATGTGATTGTTGAGAAAAGAAGTAAGTCTCACAGGTACTTTTTCAACGTCCCAAGTAAGATACTAACCAGTCATTTATAGCGGCCGAACTCCCAACGTCACTTTTGGAGCTTCTAGACGACCCTCCAGTTCCTGAAACCTGCCCAACATTGTATTGCGATAGCTCTATCCTGAAGTCCGTCGGGATTGACAGTGATGACGGCGATTTCCCTTCGATAGCTCGTTCCTACCTTTACGGCTGGCTTGCTATCTTTGATATCTACTCTCTATCTCCGGTTGCGATAAGATCAGATTACACCAACCAGCTTAAACAGCATGCTTGTTTCAGCCAGCTATTTGAGCTCGTTGTTGACATTTTGGAACACGCACGTGGACATTACTTGGTATTGGATAAAATGGCGATTACTCCCGATTTAATCATCCAGTACGAAATCAATACTGGGAACAAGGAAGGCAGGTGGGACATGAATCGACTCCTAACCCACATATGCTTCATGTCTCTCAAGTTTGCACCAGACGTATTCCGTCGATGGTATCTCGAGGTTACTTCGAAACAAACTAAAGTTTCTCTGGAAAACTGGATAAGCAAGTATATATCACCCTTGCTTGTGAATAGCATTTTGGATGATGTCAGTGCTTGGGCGGAAAACCAGGAATCCATTGATGATGACGAGAAAAGCCTCAACATCAAGGTCAGCCGCAGTACCAAAGAGATTTCTGCTGGCTATGAGATAGATGAGGTTGAGGCAACTATTTCAATCAAGATTCCTCGCAATTTTCCGCTAGGCAACGTTGACGTTATTGGTACAAACCGGGTGGGCGTTAACGACAAAAAGTGGCAAAGCTGGGTGCGCTCAACCCAGGGTGTGATTATGTTTTCGGTACGTCAATTACCCTTTTTTCATCCGACCTATGTATGCTTTATCGCGCAAGCAAATTCTGACTTTCTATCACTACAGAATGGAAGCATCATTGATGGACTCATCGCATTTAAACGCAATATGGTGGGTGCCATGAAGGGGCAGTCTGAGTGTGCCATCTGCTATGCTATCATCTCAGCAGACAAACGCATGCCCGACAAACGCTGCGGTACTTGTGCCAACTTCTTCCACAAGACATGCCTATACAAGTGGTTCCAGACCAGTAGTCAAAACTCGTGCCCGCTGTGCAGAAACCCCATTGACTATTTGGGTGCTGATACGCAGACACGCAGGGGCGGTCGGGAGGAGTAAAGAGGCGGATATCAAGTCGGCAATCATGACTCATGATACGGCGAAGATAGCTTAGTGTTCTGGGGGGCATCAAAAATTACTTGGGGGGCGTGTTGAATTTTGGGTTGTTTATTTATTAGCTTTTTTGTGCTACTACATGAAAAGTTGCGTGATACCTGCGCCCTTGTTTGGGGTATTTAGACCCCTCGGTATTTATTGTTTAATAAAAGCACGATACCGAAGTGCCTAACGCAGCGCATATTAGCAAACTAGAGCTTGAGTTGGCAACTTTGTTTCCATTACCTTTTGGGCCGTCCAGCGGCAGGAGCTTTCGTAGACCACGAGATTCTCGGCAAGCTCACGTAGATCGCTTTCAATGCCAGCAAATATCTTATCGCGCGGCTCGCCTTCAAAGACAGCATAGATGTCAAAAGGCGGGGTTCTAAAAGATACAGCCTCGGGCCACGTCTCACGGGTTGGCGTACCGAGGGTCTTGAAAATGCTAAGGATGAGGCCGAGCTGGTTTCCATCCTCGTTGGCTGCAGGCGATGTGAATAGCGTCGACGGTGGATTACGAGCGGACTCTACAACAAGCGTACCGAAGGCCCACATGTCTAGTGAAGTGCTGTACCGCTTGTTTCCAAAGAGAGCCTCAGGTGCACGCCATGGCCCAGTGCCAATATCCAAGATTTTGCCATCGGGGGGCTCGTCCATATTTACGCCATCCTGCCATGAAGAGCTAAAGTCTGCCAGCATTGCAGGTCCTGTAGGCGAAGCGAGCAGGATCGATGACGGCTTTATATCGCGGTGGATGATGCCTTGCGCATGTACAGCAGCCAAAGCGGTGAGGACATCCCGCAGGATTGCCCGCAGGATAGGCTGCGAAACCGCCATGTTGCGCTGAGCATGGCTAGAAAGGACAGATGCAAGAGTGTAGGGCATGAAGGGGAATTCGAGCACAAGCTGTTGCGAAACGTCGTAGAATACAGAGAGTAGCGGGATACATGGTGGGGAAAGGGCGCGCAGGAATTTTATCTCGCGCTGAGCATTGTGTGGTGGAAGGCTGGGCGATTCAATGACCTTTAAAGCGGAGGTACCGCTACGGTAGACCGTAGAAGTTATCCCAGTGCCAATGGGAATGCAATTCGGCATGGAACCAACTTGAATGCCAGTTTTGAGGGTGTCTGAGTCGTCTTCATAGGAAGAAGGCCTAGTTGTACTAGGACTAGATGGCTCAGCTTGACACTCCGCTTCGTACACTTCCTAAGATGCAGGTTAGAATAGTTTTCAGACGTAGATTCTAGGTCAAAGCAACCTTAGATTCGCTGTTTTCAAATGCAGCAGTTTCCAACTTGAAGGCTTCGTGCTGATCTACGGACCGCAACTCCGACCTAATCACATGTCAGATATCATAACACGACATCACGACGGGGTTTTAGCCACGAGTCCTACATTTTCTGGACATTTCTGAAGCGGTCTAAGGCGCCTAGTTCGTCTCGCCAACTATTAGAAGACATAATGCGGATAGAAGGTCGAAACTTGATGGGTTTAGTGGTCGGTGGAAAATAGTTTGGCCATGTTTTGGCGAGGTCATTCTTGAAAGGCGTGGCACTGGTGAGACAGATGTAGTTTGAGTTTCTATTAGGGTTATAGCGAGCCAGCCAGGGTTACATTGAAGCTAGAAAACGACCATGTAAGTCAACGAAGCTAGTCACTCGGTCAGAAGCCAGCGAAGCAGCTGCCAGCGGAATGCAAGCAGAAGAGAAGCGATGCAAGATTTGATCATGCATTCGAAATATGGAAATAACGAATATGCTACGGTATGAGGAGTAGTACATGTATGTATATGTCGGTATCATTGAAGTACAAGTACACATCCACATGTGCCAGAGAAAATGCCCATTAAAGCTTACATATCGCAATGACCGTCTATTCCGAAGCTGCCGAGTACTAGGTCAACATTTAGTATTCAAGCGCTAGACGCAAATAGCAGCGTTGTAGTTCATTGGCCAGAAGCCTACAACATAGACAATGGTATTCGGGTCCAAGTACATGTACCAGTCGGACGAACAAAGAAAAGAGGCTAGACATGAGAAAAGCTAGGAGTAAAAGAGAAGAACTTCAACCCAGCCGTTGAAATTTGAGTGAATTTGCCTAGGAAAAGAGAAGGTCCGTTCGTTGTTTATATGGACGCCGCCCTGGCAACAATTAAAATAAGCAAGACAAGACCCCCCCCCCCCCAAACATCGTGACAGGTCAGGCCACAAAAGCGGCTGTCACGTAGGGAAAAGCTGGGGAAAGAATGGGAGGCATGGTACGCACTTGAACGTGTGTTCATGCACAAAAGTATGTGTACATAAACATATCAACATAGGACCGCAACTACTATAAACAGTCAATGTACGTGATGCGCGGAAGCTGCTCGTTTCGTCTGTTCCGTATTGCATATATAGGAAAGAAGAAGTCGGGAAAGACGGCAGTTGTCTATAGTCTTTGACTTCCTTCTATTTCTGGTCATTCGAATGGGGAAGCGACTTTTTCCCCCTTCCGTTTGTGGTTTCCGATCCCTTTTCCTGCTAGCGCCCAGCCGCGCAGAGAATCCCATTCCCTTTTTTTTTTCTCAAGTCTTTTTTTCACGTCTTTTTATGCCTGAAGAAAAACCGACTTGGTTCTTTTATTCATCCCAATACAGCCTTACTCACTTACCGTGTGCTGCGATCTTTCTTTTCTGTCTTCTCCCTCTTCAAGACCGTCTTTCTTCTTTCTTCCCTCGTCCGTTGAAGGGACTTTGAGTCGCACTTAGTTGAGACTTGGCTAGGATTGATTTGTTTCCACGGCTTCTCTCATACGGCCAACATCAACAGCGAGTGGCCCGTAATATTTCTTCTGTCTCGCTTTTATTGTTTATTTATTCGTCTTGTTTTTGTCTTGTCGTCAAGATATCAACCCTCGTTGCTGTTCTTTCGAGTCTCTCCTTCTCGTGGCCAGTCAGTCAGCGGCTGCCATAGCCTCCCATCTCGATATGCCATTTGCCTCAATTTGAGCTTCAATCTTGCTCCCTTTTAGCCAGCATTCATCCAACTCCAACATCGCAACCTCATTACCAACCTATTATATTCATCCCAGTATTAGCTGGCATCGGCCTTGGCCCAGGAATCGCAATCATGGACTCTCTCTCTAAATCCGAGTATGCGGCTATGCTGGTAAGCTTTTTTCTATCCTGAGCGCCAATGCGACTAGTCAAGTCACGTTCATCTGTCGCGAAAATTGACTCGTTTTTATTCAATATCGCTAACAAGAGCCTCGATTCGTAGCCTTTCCTCCAACCTACCCAGGCCGTTTCTGTCTACAACGATCGTCTTAAACGCGTGCTCAAGTTCAACCATGAGGTCACCGATTGGCTCCAGGTACGAATCAGAATCTTCCGCTGCATCCCCCTCCCCCCCAAATCTATAATACAATGCGCACTACGAAGGTCTATACGCGTTTCAAAAAGCGTGTCGTCATCCGCATCCGCTCGTATTCCTGACTAGTAACTCAATAGGAACGCCGAAAAGTCGAAGAGCAATATGTCTCCGGTCTCCGGAAACTCAGTGCTCATAGGGTACCCAATCCCCAATCTGAACTCGGGTATGCAGTTGCACGCAATCAAAACTCGCTGTCTCTCTATCCCTCCTGCTAACATGATCCGCAGTGTATTCCGAGAAGCCTGGGACAAGATCGTCGAGTCGGTTGAGCAGACAGCTGCGGCGCATCACCAGCTTGCTGCCAGCATTGACATGGAGATTGAAACTCCATTACGATCTTTTTCAAGCCGAGACGACGTGCGCAACCTCAATACCATTCACGCCAACCTCGTTTCAATGGCGCGTGAGCTTGATGATGCCCAAGAAAAGACGGAAAAGCTTAGCAAAAAAGGCCCAAAAACCCAGTCTAAATTGGAGCAGGCTTCAGCACGGTTGGAGGCTGCTATTTCTCAATGGGAATCACAAGCTCCCTTTGTGTTTGAGTCTCTCCAAGTTGCCGACGAAGCACGAGTAAACCAAATGCGCAATCTTTTGACTCAGTATGAAACCATGGACCTAGACTGTTCTCAGCGTAGTGCAGCTTCTTCCACAAATGCCCTGAATCTTCTCCTTGAAGTTTCTACCCAGCGCGAGATTGACCAGTTTGTTCACCGTATCACTTCGGGCCGAGTGAAGCCTGTCCGCTCCGAGCCTCAATCCACCAATGGCCCCAACACCCCTAGTGAAGGTGGTGCTCCCTCTGTGGCTACTGAGACTCGTATTGATCGGAACGCACAGGGCCAAAACTCATCAAACGACCGTCCTCCCCAGACCCCTATCTCTGTAGTAACATCCGCCCAAACTGCCGCATCGACTCCGGCACAGGTTTCCACTCCCGCCTCTCGTGCAGCACCATCCATTGCTCCTACCACGTCCCATGGCCAAGCGCCCCCCACTTCATCATCTACCAATGCATCGTTCCACATCCCAGCAGCTTTTGCAGCTCCCCCTATGCCTCCAATTCCGTCTAACGAGGCCAGTCACGAAAACTATGCAGCACACGATGCAAAACCAGGTACGAACCCATAAAAAGCCCTTTAACTAGCCCATAAAATGCGCCTTGCACACAACTAACACCACTTCTCTTTTCAGACCTGAGCTTGCGCAGTCGTCTTGGAAACATGCTCGGCCGGCGTCGTCAGAGCATTCAAGGTGGATTTGCTGGGTTTAGTCCCATCACTACGCAGAAACATGGCCGTGGAATGACAGGCAACCACAGCTCGAGCAACATTTCTCCACGTCCCTCCTTACACGACATCTCTAGTGGCCATGCCAAGCTCCCCTCACTCTCTGAAGATACTCCCGCGCAGATCCAATCTTCACAGCCTGAGGAAAGCACCATAAATGGCAATGACTATTCTAAGGAGCCCTCACATTCACCTATGTCTCAAAGCAACGGTTTCGAAGGCTCAAATACAGGCACTCCTTCGAGCCCTCATGCCCCTCCCCATGACGACACGAAAAAGGCGGCATCACCTACTGTAGACTCAGAAGGCTACACCATCAGACCGAATGCTATTGACCCTATAACCCTTGCCCAGCAAGAAGCTGCCAATGCTGAAGGCCATGACAACGAACAACTATTCAAGCTCAACATCCAGAACAAGCCAATTAGTGAAGAAGACCCTGAGGAGCAAAAGGCGGCTATTACAAGCGTTGCTAGTGCACTCTCCATGCAAATGCCTGCCAAGCGGGCCCCCACTGTACGTGGAAGAAGAGAAGTGCGTAACACAATCTACATGCCTTCACCTGTCCAGCAACATGACAGTGTAGGGGAGGCTCTTGGCCTGCCGGCTATCCCTCCTTCGCCCTCGATTCCCGAAAGGTTCCAGCAGCAGCAGCAGACGCAATTCCAGAAACCACCATCTCTAGCCGCTCTAAGCAGTGACTCAAAGGTTCCAACAGGAGGCTCTGATACCCTCTCAGTCCGGTCTGGCAATAGCCTGTCTGGTGCCCGTCAATTTCGCCATCCCGAACTGACCAGCGAGGGTCTCTCCGCATCTATCGTTGAAATGGTGGCCGCCACCTTTACTCCGTCAGGCTTAAAGTCGATTAAAATGAGTGGTGAAATTGCATTTGGCTACAAACCAACAGAACAAGTTGATCGTGACAAGAGTAAGTATTTGCTTATTATTAGCCACATATGCAGTAGATCAATACTAACAGGCTTGTGTAGAAGAAACTGTTCTTATCAACAACTTTCCCAATCTAGAAGCCATTGGCCCCAACCGAATCTTTGTTCACCCCTCAATGCAGGGCCGCAATGACCAGTACAGCCTCGATGTGTCGTATCTGAGCCGCACTACTACTGCATTCACATACCGTGTCCACTCCGAAAGCCAAAATGGACTTTCACTTGCACACAACCTCCCACTTTCCATCGAGCCCAATTGGACAACTCGAGGCGATACTCTTAATTTGCGCATTATGCTTAATATCTACCAAGACAGCAAGTTTGAAGAGCTATCGCTCAAGAATGTAGCCATTTCTGTCAACTACAAGGGCCTTGCTACGGGTGTCAAGTCGAAGCCAGCTGGAACTCACCTCAAGGAACGGCACATTGTGTATTGGCGCATGGCTGAGCTACACCTTCAAAAGGGCGTTCCTCACAAGGTTATCTGCCAAATTGCCGGTACTAACGCCGCGCCTACCCCAGGCCATATCGATGCTAACTGGGAGTACACGCCGCAAAATGCGACTGAGTCTCTGGCTGGTATTTCTATCTCACGTCTTGAAGAAACGAAGGGCAAAGGCGTCGAGGTCGAGGACGACCCGTTTGCTGACGAGGCAACCTCAGAGTCGTCCGGACTTCCTGCTGATATGAAATGGTCACCTATTCCTCTTGCCATTAAGATCGTAAGTGGCAAGTACGAGACAGTTTATGACGAAGAACCATCATCGGCCCTCCAGAATGCCGCTGTTGTACCCTCATCTCCATAAATCATATGCATTTGCTATTCTCTGATACACGCGTCCTCTTCGTCTTCCACCGACCTTTTCAGGCAGGTGTATTCTCCTCATACTATTTAATGTTTTTCGCTGCTGTTGCGTCATACGGACACCAGAAAGACCTGCCAATCCTTCGTTCATGTGCTCGCTCTTGTTCCAAGACCCGTTGCCCACCATATATATTTGGATGCTGTTTTTTGCTTCTTCCATAACTTCTCAGTCTCGCCTGTATCCCCTTTGTTTTTTATTCCCATCTCTATCGTTCGCTCTTTATCGGCCTTGTACCTCAAGTGCTACTTTTTTTGCTTTGTTTATTATAGTTCATCCTCTCCCCTATGTGTACTCGCTTTATTCGCGGCATAAGCCAAGTCTTTTCTACTACTATTCCTTGCATCGTTTTTTTTTTTTGCTTTCTGATTCCCCCCTCTTTCATTAGCAAAATGAACGGCTCACCATGCATGAAACAGGGTATTCTTGCTCGCTCAACTGAACGAAATCAATCTTAATCTTAATATTGTTTTCTTTACTCCCATCCAAAATGTAGTGATGTTTACACTATGATGTTAGGGTTAAAAGTAAATAGTAACAAGGGTTAGTATAAGTCTGAGCACCTTAGATCACGTGATACTGAGCTTGATCGTAGGCTACAGAATCCCTGTTATTCGTAAATAAACAAATTTAAGGCTTCTAATGTCAAGCTTGACGCTCGATTCAGTAAACAATCTCACACTTTAGATAAGCAACGCAAGTGACAGCCTTGCTGCAAGCGAAAACTGTACTAGTGACAATTAGTTTTATTCAGCTTCTTCTTTGGCTCACTATTGAAAAACCTATCGCATAGTGAGGTGCAGCACTGCGCCGATTCAATAATGAGAAAACACACGCTCAAGGAGCCAGGCTCTGCGCGCCCGGCATCGCGTGTTGCTGCGCCGACGGCATCAAGCCGGTTCAGATCGACTATCGGACCCGGGTCCATTCCCCGGCCTCGGAGTAATTCAATAGCCCGGGTGAGTCGAGACGACTACTGAGATGCGGTGAAAAAGGCGGAAGAACTGTGGCTTTAGCTAACATCAATATGGTCCTGCTGTAGACAACAAACTTCCACTCGACAGTGACACCAAGCTACAATCTCCTTACCGGCGAATCCTTGCCCCCGCGGCCTGGCTCGCGTGCAGAATCTGTTCACAGCATTGCATGCGATAGCAGCAAAGAAAACATCGCCCCTGCCGATACCGAGGGCAATGACCAGCAACGACGACAAATCGAACAGCTCAAAGCTGAGCTCGCGACGATGCGCCACCGAATAAGTGTGATGGAAGATGATCATGCACGCGATAGCCTGCGCCACACAACTGAACTCGAGGACCAGAAACGCCGCGCCCAGGAAGACTTCGAGAAGAAGCAGGCAGCCGAGAGTGAGTCTGTTCTAGCGTCGCGACAGACAAGTCGCCTGCAAAGCGAGATCCAAGAACTGCGCGATGCGGCTGCACAGGAAAAATCGACCTTTGAGAAGCGTCTACGGTCGGCCGAGGACCGCAATAGAGAGCTTGAGGAATCCATGGAAGAACTCAGCAGTGCCAAGGACGACGCGAAGCGCCGCCACGACAAAATAGTCTCAGATTTGCAGATGCAGCTAGCCTCAAATACGCGCATTGTTCAAGAGTTGGAGCAAGAGACGCAAGCACGCGAAGAGGTGCTCCAAAAGACCCAAGCACTAGTGACGGAGAAGGATGAGCAGATTGGGAGGCTCGAGGCCGATGTTCTGCGACTCAAGGCGCAAACTGGCGATGTCGAGACCATGGCGATCATTAAGCGCGAGCTATCTGATCAGGTCTCTCATATACGCGCACTAGAGGCTAGCAACCGCGATTACATCACCGAACTGAAGCATTTACGCCAGGTACACAAGGCTGTCGAGATAGTGGAGGAAGAAAAGCGCACATTACAGCGTCGCTTAGAGGCCGCTGAAGATGTAGAGAGGCAGCTTGGCGAAGCGCAGATACAAATACAGCGCCTTGAGGAGGAACGGTCATCGTGGACATCTTATCTGCGTGATGCAGCCGAGGACCCTGATGCCGGCGCCGAGTTTTCGTCCCCAGAAGAGGTTGCTCGCGCTCTCGTGCAAGAGAGACTAAATGCGGCTTCGATGGTGGAGAAAATTGGAGGCATGCAGGCTGAAATGGGGGTCCAGGACTCAACAATCAAGGTGCTACAAGAGGAAAAGACAGCCCTCAAGACAGAACTTGAAAAAGCCAAAAGCACTACTGCAGTCGCCGGCGATAACAAGGCCGTTGTACGTCTGGACAGACAGCGTGCTCTGGCTATCAAAGAGGTTGAGTACCTTCGCGCCCAGCTTAAGTCCTACGATGTCGAAGATGTTACTTTCAATGGCGAAAATCACAGCGATGTACATGCTGAGCGCATTCAGAGCCTGGAAAAACGCATCCAGACCTCTGAGCAGCTAGTCGATCAGTACAAGGCTGAGGTGCAAACCTTGAATGCCGACATGTCTGCACTTGAGGCAGCCCTTAAAAGTGGTGGCATTCACAATGATGAAAAAGCCCTAGGCAGCCTTAAGCGCTCACATACCGATGTGGCTGAGACCGACGAGGCAGCGCAGGAAAAGATAGGCGAAATGACACGCAAGCTGCGATCATCACAGGACGAGCTGGCTGCGGTACAAACGAAACTAGCAGTGCGCGAGAAGGATGTCATTGCTCTAATGAAGCAGCTAGAATCGGCCAAGAAGACCAGCAAAGTGCGCATTCTTGCATTACGTAACAACCCCACGGCTGACGTCGAGAAGGTCAAGATGGAAACGCTGCATGCACTGCAAAAGGAAAACGCCGAGCTCCTGGCTGTGGTGCAGGGAAGGGCGAGTGACTTTGAGATGATGCCTGCGTCGCAGCTAGCTGCCGTTCAGCGGGACGTGGCAGCAGCCAAGAGCGAGACGGCCTCAGCACACAAATCGATCAAGCGACTTAAGGAAGTCTGGGCAGCCAAGTCGTTGGAGTTCAAGGAGGCAATCTTTAGTACCTTGGGCTGGACCGTGGTATTTATGCCCAATGGCAAGATGCGAGTCGAGAGCACCTTCTACCCCAGTGTCACGGACGAGCACGAAAACTCCATTGTCTTTGATGGCGAGCGCGGAACAATGAAGGTCGGTGGCGGTCCAAAGAGCGAGTTTGCCCAACGCATCAGCAGCCTAATCCAGTTCTGGGTGCGTGACAAGGGATGCATCCCGGGCTTCTTGGCAGCGCTCACGTTGGAGTTCTATGAGGAGAGAGCAGTGGCGGAGAGCTGAAGAGGAGAAGAGGGGAGCATGATGGAGGAGAGGGGAGAAAAGAACTAGTAACATGAAGCGGATAAATGAAGTCTATGGAAACATAGGAAAGGGAGGCAAGTATATGTGCAAGAGAACATGTTATCTGTTTTCTTCTCTTTGTTTTGTGTTTTTGCTACAAACTCCAGAATTGTTAGATTGACGACTTTCCATGATGTCAAACAAGACACCAACCACTCCAAAACATATGATAGCTCCCCTCGCGAGAATGACGTAATGGTGCTTGCAGTATATGCACTGCTACATGAAAACTATATGAAATGCAAAAAAGAAACAAGCATAGGAAAATGCGACTATAGAGTACAGAAAGACCGTAGATCATATAGTATGATGGACATACGGCATGGCGTATGATTCTCTTCCTCTTCTGCCAATTCATTCATCCATATACACAGGGAAAAAGAAAAAGAGAAAGAAAGATGAACAAGAAACACCATCCAGCTACGCTCCTCACCACTCCACTGGTCCAAATCGACCGTCTTCTGGAAGCCCCTTGTATGAGCAAGCATTCCAGTCACAGCCTTGCTTGTGCACCTCTGTGCCCCACCACGAAAACGCACCCATGACGTTGGGATAGATGATAGCAAAAAAGATGACGACAATGCCAAATGCCAGGCCCGAGTCGAGTGCCGCACTTAGTGTCATGGTGTATTTAGCCCACCAGGCGCCTGCGCGACGGCGGATGTGGTAGTTGAATACATAGCAGACAACAGCCCATACGGAAAAGTTAAGCCCAGTGGCCGGCGGGATCCAGCTCATGGTGCCAAAGATAACGGGGAAGTTGATATGGCGAGCAATGCTATTTTTGCGGTTGCGTGCGTACAGCCAGACGGGGATTGGCAAGATACCACCTACGAGAAAACACCAGATTAGTGGGCGGTACATTGCGCCCTGTCCAAAGAACTCGCCAGGCCCGACAACTCCCCAAAGGATAGAGCCGTTGAAGTGCACGCGGGCAAACGGGCACGTAAAGCCATTGACGGCTTCTGGAGTGCATATCCCCCGTACGTTGCGGAACATCCAGTTGAGCACGCCAATCTGGGTGCATGATGACACTATTGTCGCTGCTATCTGGACCTGAAAGAGCAGCCGGGGGGGGATTTTCATGTAGTGGCCAAGCTTCAAGTCGGCAGCAAACTTGATGCCTTGGGCTGACGAAATATAGCCATATGTCACGAAGACCATGTTGGCGACAGGTTTGCCAGGGAATACTACGCCGCAAATAAGCTGGCAAATCAAATAAATGCTGCTGTGTTGATTGGTGACGGCCATAACAATCCCATTAGGAATGAAGAAAATGGCACATATTCCAAGAGCCATAAGGAGACCATACCAAGGGAGATGAACAGGGTAGCTAAAGGAAGAATGCCGCGCAGGTCAGAAATTAGTGTGTCCATGGAAGACAGGGCAGCATAGACTATGCGGGGCAGCACTTACTATTCGACAACAAACATCCCCACAGCTGCCATGCTAGCAAAAGTTATCAAGTACCACGACATGGGAGCATCTTCGTAGTGACGCATCAAGCGAGTATGAACATCTTCGCGGTTGAAGCTGGTAGCATTGGTTGACCTAATGGAAGCACCAGACGACGTTCCAGGCCGCGAGGATGCTGGGATGCCAGCGGAGCTTTCGTCAACACGCTGATACAACGTAGTCCCAGACACTTCCGCGCTGACCTCTTGCAATGACTTCTTCCATGTCCGCCAGATATCCGGTCCATACCAGCAAATAGTGTGAGTCAACAGCGCAGCCAGCCCGGCAAACTGCACGCCATAGCTGAGGACATATGTTATGGGAAGGAAGACTCGACTGTAATTGCGGTAGGCCTCACGGTCAAAGACAAAGTCTTTGGTTAATACACGGCTAACATCGTACACTTCACCAGTATTATCAAAAACAGACGCCGACAGAATGGGCATGTACGATGAGTATAGCACATTGGCATAGTACATGATAGGCGCTAGAACCCACATAACAATAGCTACACCAGCTACCACATTCATGGCGGCCCAGAAAGGAACCAGCAAAGGAGACCCGATATAGGTTATTTGCGCCCAGTCAAAGGTCATAGGAAATAGGCCTAGCCCGGAGACCACGCCAAATAGATTGGCAACAACGACATTTTTGGGCGCAAACCACGTCAGAACATTAAAATAACTGAGGGCAGGGAACAGCAGCCCCGGGAGAAAGTAAAACGCACAGCTGCCTAGCCAAACAAAGCTAAAGAAGCGCCAGCGGCTGATGCGCCACCCATTGGCTGGTTTATTTTCTTCCTTGTGTAGCGTTGAAAACATAGCAGCAGACATTAGCGTGCCCGGCCAAATCATACTACTGGGCCGTACTAAGAAGCGCCGTGTCAGCCCGGCAAAGGAGTATCCCAGTATTTGAGTCGAAAGCGTAAGGAGAAGTTGGTAGGGGATAGTGACGTCTTGTTTGTAGAATTTGCTCTGCTCAACGATGACGTCGGTCGCAAAGGCAAAACCAAAGGCGACATTGCTACTAACGTAGACGCAGGTATGTTCTTTTTCATTCCACCACCCTTGGCTAAGCCACAGTCGCCAGCGCTGCCAGGCCGAAGCATAGCGTACTGATACGTTGGGCCGGTTTATCAAAACGCCGGCTCGGAAGTCCTCGTCTGGGTCGTCTGGTCGTTTGAGGATATAGTCCCACAGATGACCTAGTGGGTGAGCTAATAGTAGAGCGATTACTGGCGTTATGGCCACGCTGGGGTAACGCAGTGAAAAGAAGAGATTGGTAGAAGACCCTAGGATGCTAAAAAGCAGAGACAGCGCCCACATTCGAGGCGTATTAATTGAGAGCTTAAGGTCATCTGTTGGCGGTACAGCAGCTCGAACAGACTCGTGGGGTGAGTTTTCATGGGCGTCCAGGTGAGAATCAGAGTCGCCATCATCGCTGCCACTGTCGTAGTGGTTGCCTCCGACCTCTATCGCAGTGTTGTCCGAGCTGGATGCTGTTGCCCGGGACAATGGCCTCCTATGCAGCATTTCTTGCTCGCCTGGTGACATATTAACTGGCCTTTGCTGTGGTGGGGACTCGGGAGGAGAAACTGTTCCGTATGAAGCTCCATCATCGTCGCCTAGAAAGGGAGTGGTGGGCTCCATAGCATAGGCAGGGTTGAAAATTTAGAGGGAGTCTTGCGCAGGACAGCGGAACACGCGATCGGATTGGCCCCGGGGCCTTAGAACAGCCTCTCCTTTGTTTTCTAATTCGATGGGAATGGGATGATCGCGAGCAAGGTACTAATACACAGCTGGTAAGAGATCAGAGCCGAGGGTATTGCAGGAGAAGAGAGATATACAGGTAGCGATACAAAGATAGTCTCGTGGTCCCTCGAAGATATAGGGAAAGAGTAGAGAGAGGCGCAGATGGAGATCGATAGCCAAAGATGAGCAAACCTAGACAAGAAGGCAAAACAGCGTAGAGAATGGCAAGGAAACCCAGGATTTCAAGAACAAAAATTGCATAGGCGCAGAACGGGTATAAAACATGACGGGTCGGGGGTGTGGGATGGAGCAAACACAAAGAGCGCCTGGCTGGGTTTATACCAAGAAACAAGAGCAAGCAAGACACCCTACAAGCATGGTAGCATATAGTTGCTGCAGGCAGGACAGGGCAATGCTTACCAACCAAAAACAAGCAGCCCGTCCGTCTACGTGAGTTGGAACAGCTTCAAACAGAGCGCGACAGAGTGGTAGAAAGCACACAAGGAGCTAATGAGCCAGTAAAAAGAGAAGACCAAAAGATAAAAGCCCAGTCGTCAGTGTCGTAAAGGGGACTTTTTCTTCTTTGCAGGCAGCAAGAGGGAGCCAAATAAGATCGAAGAGAAGGGGGAGTAGGTGGGAGGAGAGGAGAGAAGTTCTAAGAAAGGGGAGGGGTGGGCATAAGAAACAGTGAGACGAGAAGCCAAGCAAGGCAAAATTATCACCTCGTTAGCATCAGCAACCAGGGGAGAGGGGTGTCATTAGAAGAAATGCAGAACAGGCCTTGCACTGTGGCCGCCGTCGCCAAAATTTGGTCATCTCAGCTTCCTTTTCTGGATCATCAGGAATTTCTGGTTGGCTAGGGGCTTGATTGGCGATGGCATGCTGTATTGCGATAGTCGAAGATCGAAAGCGAATGAGTTTTCAATGGCCGCTAGACAGTACTGTTGATGCTGCGAATGATGTTGTTTAACAGAAGGAAGGAAATAGTTTTCAACGGCAAGTTTCCTTCTTTCACGCGGCTACAGTATATGACAATAGCCCTAGGGTTATAGCACCTCAAGGCTCTAGGGTTCTACCTTGAGAGGCCTCTTTTAGTACTTGCACTCTAGGAGCGGGAGGATCGGCAAAGTTGACACAGTCCTTAAAGACCTGCAGAACACTGTATGGACCTTGTGACTATGCCCTAGACACGCTCAAGCCTCACTGTGCTGGCACAGTGCGCGTTTTGGCTCTGAGATTGCTTGATCAATCAGATTAGATAAAACAGTGCGGGCCCATTGCTGTCCACGAGGCGGTTCTTGGGCTGTTTATGCCAACCAAGACTCGCCAAAAATTTCACGAGATGAAAACTCTTCAAAAACTGCATAGAGAAATTCATACATGGAGATTCCTACTGTTGCTTTACCGCTATTTTAAAGCTCCCGGGCTATTGCACACCCCACTGCCCCTCAGTAGCTTATTGAGCCCCAGTAGACCAGACCCAGCCCAAGACTATTTAAGTCATCTATGGGCTAATATGACTGCAACAACGACATTGTGCTTGCTGGCTGGGATGTTCCTTGAAGCCCTCCCATTAAACAAACAGCTTGTAGTGAACAACGTCGTGCTGTAATCGCTCGTTTCCCTCCATGGCCCCCATCATCTTTGTCATTACAGGCGTCCCAGCCACCCTGCCTATTAACGAAGTGGGGGACAGTGCAAGTGGCTGTCTCGGCTTAGCCTCAAATCCCTTGTTTGGTTTCTTGGAAAGCCTCATATGGCGTACCCCTCTCTCCTTCGACCCGCAGTGATTATATATCCAACACTTCCTATTTGTGGCTCATTCTCAGTAGACCTGAGAGAAAAGTGCTGGCACATGATGGTTGTCATACTTGCTTTGCTCGGTATTGCATAGGTAGGTGAGAGCTATATGCTGCTACCCTTATAATTCACGTGCATAAAGATAAAATGCACATGTATGTACGTACTGGTGTTTTAGTGAAGATAGCCATCCTAGCTGGGGTGCTACCGCAGTGCGTTTGCCAAGAATGTCAACGTCAAGTCATCATGAGTCTTGCTATATCCTCGTCTCCTACAGAGCATCCTGCCCAGATGATCGATATAACGGCGCTTTCCTATCCTTTGCTCATGCTTCTAAGAGAGTTTTTAACTGAGATGTAGGAGACGTCGCAGAGGACCCTTGTGAGACAGCTTTGTCTCGTGAGAACGCGCGAAAAAAAAAAGGGCAAGGGAGAGACAAGCTCGTTCTTCCACTGAGACCCTAAGAAGGGCGTAGGGAGCTTTAGAGATAGTAATAGTGCATTAAGTCCAACTGAATGCTACTATTACTATTCAGGATCTTTTCTAGACCTTGTCTCTGCAAATAGATCTGACAAAGGTGGGGTAGCTGTGTTGGCTTGGATAGAAGCCTGCTGCTAGCTGGTGATAGTGTCTCGTTTTCGTCTCCTGCGACAAGCCGCCGTATGCCATAGCTAGGGAGGGCGTGTGATAAAGGGAGCATAAGAATAGGCATCATTCATGTTGTACGTGCTTGTGATCATGCCTCTATCCATATTGATGACCTCATATTTCCGGTGTGATGCACAGCCAAGTTTTATTCTATACATGTCATACACCAGTTATCGGGTACTGTAATGCTACCTGATTAATATAGCATTTACAGACCAGCATGGTAGTACATCAGCGGTAACGTGGTACTTGCAAACTATCCTGGCTATGGTGATGGTTGCACTGTAGCCGTAGTGCTTAGCCTAGCCATACTAGCAGCTAGAAGCTAGTATAAGCGGGGCTAAAACACCATCGTTGTCTCCTGAAAAAAGGCTACTGTAGCGCACACCATTGAGCTCAATAATATATCACCAGTTGACCATGGCATCCCCTACGCTTGTTCTCGCAAAGCAAAAACTCCGTGCCCTTGCGCGAGAGTCTCTTCAGAAAATACCCCATGAGTCTGTCATCTCCCAGAGTAAGCTTCTTCCTGCCCCTTACTGCCAGATTTTCGGCTATTCCAACGTGTGACAGGCAACGCCATATTTGAGACTTTACGCGGGCTTTCGCCGTACATCAATGCGACTAGTATAAGTATATTTCTTTCAATGCCAACCGGAGAGGTCCAAACACGAGAAATCGTTAAGGATGCTCTGCAGAGTGGAAAGGCTGTGTACATTCCATATTTACACAAAACACCGCCACACCTAGAATGCACCCCTAAGCGTGTCATGGACATGGTACGCATCCGAGATCTTGAGGACTACGAATCTCTTCAGCCAGACAAATGGGGTATCCCTAGTGTTGACCCCGTTTCCATCGCTACTCGTGACCGTATACTAGGCGAAACAACGGATAAGATCAGCCGGGCAGCTCTCGACATGGTCTTAGTTCCAGGCCTAGCATTTGATGCCAACCCCGGTGGCGGCATCAAACGCATGGGACAAGGCCGTGGCTTCTATGATCTTTTCTTTGAGCGTTACGCCGCGGAGCTGTCTCAAACCCCCATCACCTTGTGTGGGCTAGGTCTAGAACAACAATTCCTCCCCAACATGTTGCAAGCATCGGAGTTGCCTGTAGGGCCTCAGGATAAGCTCCTTGATATGCTGATACTCGGGGACGGATCTATTATACAATAAGAAAATATCATTCATTTTTTGGGGTTGGGATTGACAAATGGTAGCAGTGACATTATTGAATGTGACGCCTCTGACACTTGTAGCCCAAAAGAAACAGTGAAAGTAACGAACAGCATTAAATAACAAAAGATGGAAACAAGAGGCTGTAAAAGAACACACAAACTCCTAAAAATAAATCACAAGTGAGCTCTAGGCCATAATCCACTGCCTGCCACTTGGTATGAACGAAACAAGACACGTCAAGCAGGTGGTCAGACAACAGGCAAGAGAATGGAAACGGCAAAACTACCCCCCTCATCTCGAAGCCGAGAAATAGACACTCTTGCAGCAGCAGCATGTAAAATCCATGCGACCTTGAAAACCAAGTGATGCCCCATTTTCTGCCTTCTCCAGTCTCGTTCCTGTGACTGACCAATTGTCGACCCTATTCGGTTTTGATACTTGATTCTAACCATTCAGTCACATAAAAGGTCTCGAAGATTTGTTGTCTGGCCGTCTGGGTATATGTAATAGGTTTAAACCGATTGTATCAGCGAGACGTTGTCGCCCTTGAGGAGGATTTGACCTGTTGCAAAGAGCCGGGTGTCAATAGCACATCTTCGAGGCAGCCAAAAAGGCCATAATTGGTTCACAAATATCAACGTACCTAGCGGTCTCCGAGTTTCCTCTGGGTTGGTCTTGGAAACGATCTTGACTTCCACAGCGTCATCTAACACTAGGTTCATGAATTCGTCAAAGCCCTAAGTCGATCTCGTTAGCCGCAATTCATACGAGTACCGTTGTCATGTAAGCTCCGTGGCCGTGCATACTCTGATTTTGCCCTCAATGCGAATTCCAAGCTGTTCATATAGCCACACCTGCACCGTAGTGTGCGACTGCAGTAACTTGAAGATGAAGTTGATGGGGGGGAGTAGTACCCGCCGACCACCACCGCCGCCACGACCAGTCATTTTGAATTATTGGGGAAAAAGATAGGAGTAAAATGGCCAAATGGTTGCTTCTCAGCTTATGAATGGTCGCAAGGGGGCTATGTAGTTGGGTTTGACAGAAACTGAAAGGAATCGACGTCGTGGGTTTTGCGTGAGAGGCGGTGGAGTAGGCAAGGCTGGCAGATCACGGCGGTTTTTTTCTCCTCTAAAGTTCAAGTTTGTTTGGTAGCCTTGCGCCTCATGTAAACAGACAGCTCTCTGGGCCATATATAACCATACATGCGCAAGTACCGTACGTTTGGATCCTCCCTTTGCTCTACACACTAGGAGAAGCTCCCATGCTGCCAGTGCGGGGCATATAGTGGCGTCGAGGGGCTCTGGTGTGGCGCTAACCAGGCTTGAATCAGCTTAGCTTCAGCTTTTTTTTCTTCAATAGCGTATGGAACATCAAGGAAGGTTGGCGCTTTGTTGCTCACCTCATATCTAACGCTTGGGACCTCTCGTTTGTTTAGTTTGGATACCTTTTGGAACAACTCAAGCCTCCTGTTGCGCTCTTCCCATTTAGTCGTTGCTTCTTTGTCTTTATTCTCTTTTTTTCCGCACATCTTCAAGCCCCAATTAGCCTGGTTATACTCGCTCATTGATCGCTTCCCCTCCTTCCCCCCTCCTCAACCCAACACACTAACCAGAGTTGTCCTGGTTGTCCTACTCTGCTGATTTTCGCTGTTTCGACTCAGAGTACATCTGCTCCGTCTTTTCGCCTGGTTTCTATTCGTTTTGCTTTTCTCAACCTGTGGGCTTTCAACGCTTAATACCCTTGACATTGGCGCTGCACACTTCCACGTTTCTTCCAATCAACACCCTAGATTCCCCTAGGACGCCTTGAGTGGCCGCTCTCACAGGAATTCAAACGAAAGCCGGTGACCTCTTTCCACAGGCATATCTTTGAAATTACCCAGAGCTTGCCTCCATCCTCTCCCCAAAGTTATCATCGTCAGCTGTCATCAGGCACGCATACGCGTACTCACACACGATCACCCCCCCCCTCCTTTATAATCTAGAAACCATGGCTTCTGTCCCATCTACCGAAGTCTTTCGGGCCGAAGATGTCCTCGCCGCTGTTGTCACAATGCGAGGCGGGGATGTTGAGGCCAAAAAGAAAGCCCAAGAGTTCCTGCAAAACTTCCAGAAATCAGTACGCTATTCTCGCTCCAACCGTCGCCTCTTCTCTCTCTCTCTCCCCCCCCCCCTCTTCTTTCTTGCCTACGCTTGACTAACATGACATTTTGCTCTAGAACGGCTCCTGGGCCACTATCATCAGTATTCTTCAGTCTTCTGCTGATGATGAAGCCAAGCTTTTCGCTGTCATCACCCTTCGTGGAAAGGTTTGTATATTGTATTTGCCGATTGTGCTGTTCAAGCCTAATGACGTACCATCTTTCTTCTGCTATTATAGATTACATACGACCTCTCAACCCAAATCCCCCAAGACCAGGTGGCTGGTCTCCGTGATCAACTTTTACTATTCCTCGCTCACTTCGCTTCTGGCCCCAAGGCTATCCGTGTCCAACTTTGTGTTTCTCTCGCGGTCCTTGCAATCCAGATGACAGGATGGAAAGATGTTCTCCCCACTGTGGTCAACGCCCTCAACTCCAGTCATGCCGCTATTCTCGATTTCCTTCGCGTTCTCCCCGAAGAAGTTACGGACGGCCGCAAAATCACCCTTACTGTATGTGACTACCAACCTCAATCTCTCGATCCCAGCCGCACAACAACATTCAGCTCAGAGATCAATACCAGATCTCGTAGCATACCAATTTTACCTTTGCGATTATCCTCTCCCCTACCCTCCACGAAGGTTCTGCTCGCGACATGATTCTGCCTACCACTATCCCATATTAGTCGATCGAGTCGAGTCGAGTCGAGTCGAACCCGGCCCAGTGGTTTTTTTCAGCCCGGCATCAACCAGCTGCGATCAAAATCTAATAAATCTACGTCACATAGGAAGAAGAACTGAGCCTGCGGACCACGGAGCTTCTTAGCGATAACTCAGAACAGGTTGTTCAGCTCCTGACTAACTATGCGCAATCTTCCCGTAAGCTCTTGTGATCCAACCTCTAAATATTGATGTCTCCTCAGCTAACCCCTGTAATAGCCGAAGCTGCCCAGAACCCCCAACTTTTGGAATGCATTACTGCTTGGCTCAAGGAGGTACCTGTTAGTCGCATTGCCAGTTCACCTCTATTGGAACTTATCTTTACTGCAGTCAAAGAAGAAACCTCGCTTGTCGAAGCTGCCGACTGTCTCTGCGCTATCCTTCGCGAAACTTGCGAAGTCGATGACAATCTTGAAGTCATCAAAGTCCTCTTCCCTCAGTTGATCCAACTCCAGCCTCTAATAAAGAAGTTTGTAGAGGAAGAAGATATCGAGTCGTACAAGGCCATCACCAAAGTCTTCTCTACCGCTGCTGAGGCATGGGTTGTCGCTATTGCACGCGAACCCCAAGTCTTTGGGCCCCTTGTGGACGCTGTTCTTGAGTGTGCGTCTCTGGATAAAGGGCGTGACGTCATTGAGCACACTTTCCATTTTTGGTACGAACTCAAACAGTACCTAGTTTTGGAGATTTACATGCAGGGACGTCTCCATCTGGCTCCGGTTTACTCAAAGCTTGTTACCATCCTTCTCCATCACCTACAATACCCTACTCCGGAGACTGGAAACGAGCAAGATCTGTTTGACGGTGACCGTGAAATGGAGGAGAAGTTTAGAGAGTTTCGCCACCAGATGGGTGATACTCTCAAGGACTGCTGTGAGGTTCTTGGTGTTACCGAGTGTCTTACCAAGGTTCTTGACGCTATCAACGTTTGGATGCAAAGCTATGCTTCTCAGGCTACGGCCAACTCAGTGCCTCATTGGCAGGAGCTTGAAGCGCCTTTGTTTGCCATGCGTGCCATGGGTAGAATGGTTGATCTGGATGAAAGTGTTGTTTTGCCTCAGCTTATTCCTCTACTTGTCCAGATCCCTAGCCACGAAAAACTACGCTTTGCTACCATTATGGTTCTTGGGCGCTACACCGAGTGGACTGCGGCTCACCCCGAATTCCTTGAGGCTCAGTTCACTTATATTGTGTCGTCCTTTGAAACCGACTCTAAAGAAGTCGTACGAGCAGCTGCCATGGCCATAAAGTTCTTCTGCACCGACTGCCGCGATCTCCTGAGCGGTCAGGTAGTTCAGCTCCAGAAGTTCTACGATCAGATCCTGGACAAATTGCCCGAAATTAGCCAAAACGAAATTACCGAAGGCGTGGCTAGCGTTGTGGCTGCTCAGCCTGTTGCTGAGATTGAAAAGCTTCTTGCGCTCTACTGCGATCCGCTTTTCCGTCGCCTAGGCGAAAAGGCTACTGCTGCCACCACTGAAGAGGGCAAACTAGCTGTGGCAGATCATCTGAATCTAATTACGTTCTTCATTCAGATTGTCGTGCCGCTGGTTAGTGATGGCCAAGAAAATCCTGCCGTCAAGTACTGGCAGGAGCGCTTCCACATGCTTTCAACTGTTCTGAAGAGCTTTGTAACCTGCGTGCCTATCTGCGAACGCATCTGCAAGTGCTGGCGTAACATGGTTCTCTCGTACCGGACGGCCATGACCCCTCTCCTGCCTATCATGGCTAATGAGCTGGCGTCTGCATTTAGTACATCCCGCGAAGGTTGCTTCCTTTGGGCCACAGGCGCCATTTTGCGAGAGTTTTCGGAAGATCGCGAGCACGTCAGTCCCGAAATCTCCAATAGCATCTATGCATTCTTCGAGGCCCAGGCTACTACTTTCCTCCGTGTTATGAATGAGCTGCAGCCCCGCGAACTTCCCGACGTGGTTGAAGATTTCTTCCGTCTGCTAGTTGATGCCCTTTTATACTACCCGCAGCGCCTCATTCCGTCGAACCTTCTGACGCCTATCTTCCAAGCCGCCATTTATGCTCTTACGCTTGAACAGCGCGATCCCCTGTCTTCGACCTTGCACTTCCTGCTGGACTTGATCTCGTACGCTTCAAACAACCCTGCTACTGGCAGTGGTCTTGTGCCTGAGGTTGCTTCCCAACTTCAAACCATTGTTAAGGACCTGATCCTGACAGGTGGTAATCAGCTTGTCAAGCAGGTTATGGCTGGCATGATGCTTACTTTCCCTCGTGACTGCTTTGCCAACGGCAGCTCGGTCTTGCTTGACCTCTTCCGTATTTTCCCTCAGGAAACGGCTGTCTGGCTGGAAAGTACCATTCAGCTGCTTCCGGCTGGCACCGTCACGCCTGCCGAAGCTACCAGATTGATGACCAAGATTAAGGAGCGTCTCCAGTCTACTGATCCGTCTGACAACAGGCAAGTGAGAACTATTCTACAAGATTTTACCAACTCGTATCGCAGACGTAATGTAGCGCCTCGCGATGGTCTAGGCCAGCTTGAGGCTACTAGATTCCGATTTGTTGGATGAGGTATTATAGTCTATGTCGAATGGAGAACAGAGGAAGAGGGACGGGATTGGCAAATTGCTTTTTTGTGGGTTATTTTTTTTACGTATTTGGTCTATTTATTACATGTCAATTAGAGTTAAGGAAATGGGCCGGAGTTTGGATGGTAGGGAAAGAGAGACAGAAAGAAGCAGCATCGTGGTATCGAATATCGGATGGGGAAGAAGAGGAGGGAGAAGAGAAAAGCAAAGGAAATTGGCGGGACAACGACTCACACTCTGCCGCCGCTCTCTTGCACCCTTTATCTGGATTTCTACATTTGCATTTTGTATCAGGCGTGTCGACAGTGTGATGTCTATTGGACAGCCCGCCATCAGACAAGAAGCTCACCGCAATGATCTGGCCTAGAAAAGAGTGTGCACAGGAGGAAGAGCGTTGAATTAAGATGTAAAGGATTTTATTTTAACTAAGGAAAACAATACTATTGCTGACTCTAAGCAGCTACCCGTCAAAACCGCAGTTCATTTACGAGATATCCTGCTGATCTACAGAAGTCATGAACTCACCACTCGCAGTCGGGACGCAGACAGCCTGTGGCATATTAACTTACGGCGTAGGGCAGATACTAATATCGGTTATTCTCTTCGCTTCAAAGCTGACGAGCCAATCCTTTGTACTGTTTCTCCCAGATTCCAATATCGTAAGGGCTTGACTTGAAGGTTGGTGATGGACAGTTTTACAGAGAGTCCTTTGGCATGACTTGGGCTGTCACAAAGGAAGCTACTCAAGTTGTTATACAACATGGTGGATGCTGGTTCGTTAGTAGGAACTTAGCCAGTCGGCCAAGGGCGCCGAAGAAATATCCACCTCCACGCGTCACTTACCCGCGCATTAATCGTTGAATAGTAAAAAAGCAGCCTGAGATTCAGATCGAGGGCATCTTTCACAGTGCTATGCCGAAGGTTGGTAGTTCAGAGCCTCGCTTATAGGAAACCTATGCATGGCATCTGATTAGGCCTTGGATGCCTGTAGTGAAATAGCATATGGCCAGAAAGTTTTCATATCTATTTCCGCTTGCCACTTCCGCAACAGCCATAATTTCTAGGCACCTTTCATGTGGCTATCAAAACAAAGCTCCGCCTACTTCTCTACGATGCTAGGGTCAGCGGCTTGCCTACAGATTGTAAGAAGAACAGGCAATAGCACGCCAAACTAGCGGCATCACGACGTACTGGTGGCCAATATTCGTACACTCACGGCACATGATGTGCCTTGGAATCCAATAAGTTGGTATGAATCTCCGAGATGCGGTTTTTGAGAAGTGACTGGAGGAAGCAATGTCTAAGAATGAGGGACTCCTTCCCGCAATAGGCCAAGTTGGCCAAGCCCCATGTGTTATGCGACTGATATACCTACTACGAGCTGCAGCCTCTCCAGAGCACGTTCAGTCTTAGACTCTCGCCTGCCGCGGGCTTTTGGCGTACCAGCTGTCTCTATATACACATGGCCGTCTAGCTATAGTTTCATGAGCATTACTAGAGATACACTATCCGTCGGGATGTGAAGACGAGCCTAGGTAACGCTGGGACATGCCATACCCAGTAGTGGCTATTGTGGCGCTTTGGGGCAGAAGCTACAAGTGGTCAAGGTCGTTGAGAACTAGCAGGTAGTTTTAGGTGTATGGATCGTGAATGAACCGTTTCTATAGTTGGAAATCTGACGATTGATAGGAACGGTGGGCGGAAGAACTAGCTTCACAGGCTACAGTGCATTGTTGCAGGGAAAGTTATGGTAAATCACATAAGGGTTATATGCATTATAGCTCTTCATGCTTAGGGTTATACTGGCACTGACGAAATGGCCGACATGTGAAAATGATGCTGCATTACAAGACAGTTCCTTAACGTAACAACTGACGACCTAAATATACTTGACCCAGAGAAATAAAGCAAGAGCACTGGCCAAACATTTTGGCCGTTGAACAAAAGCTGCTTCCCACCTGTCTACTTGTCCCACGACACTGGCTTTATCGTTGATCCATAGTTTATCGTTTATTGTTTAATAGGAACGCGTTCAACGCGTCTGGCATTATCCAAGGAAGGCGCAAAGCCTCAGCCAGCAAGTTTATCCGTTCCTTCTTTGGCAACAGCTCGTTTTGCAAGATAGCTAACTTTGCCTTGTTTAGTTGCCCGTCTGATAAATTCATCAGCCGAGCGTAAAATTTTAATAATCTGTTCTCTTTGTCGTTTTCTAACACTTTTTTGATCTGGTCCTACTGTCCGGTGACTCCTCTCTCCTCCTCACTGGCATCAACGGCCCCAAAGCTTTTGAATAGGCACGTTGACGTCATCTTATCGATTGATCAACACTGTCCATCATTTTTCACTGCTTATCCGACCGGCCATCGTCATGATGGAACATAATAGCCTTGGCCAGTCCTTGCTTAATTACGCCAAGGCCCCCAGTGATGCTGGCACCGCTCGTAGCAACAGTGGGCTAGAGTCAGCCTTGGACGCTCTCACCAATGGGAAGAATAGCAGTGCTAACACCAATCATGTTACATCAACGCAGCAAAACGGCTTACCAAACCATGAAGCCCGCAATAGCCCCGATCCGCGGCGGTCAGAAACTCCAAATCGGCTGTCCCAGCGCCAGTCTCTTGCAGCTGCGGCCCGTATCCCTCTGGCCGTAAATACGCGCATGGACAACGGCTACGCACCAGTTTCCACGCCACGCCGAAATCGCGCGGAGTCGCCGCGGTCTGTCCGCTCTGTTGACCACCACCCGGCTGGTATTTGGAGCCCTTCAGTTTTGTCCGAGTCAGACTTCAATCCACCGAGCACGGTGGATACAAATCGCTACCAGCACCAACATATTGGATATAAGCTGAAACATGATGCCCGAGACGCAAAAAGAGAAACGGGCAAGGATATGGGCCGAGAGGATGTATTCGTCGGTGTTGGAATGGACAACTCGCGTAGATGGGGAAGACGCGACTCACGACCACCCGCTTTCAGCATCAGCGACGGCAAAGTGTCGGTGACAGGAATCCAGGCACCCATGCGTACAACGGCCGACTATCGGGGCTCACCAGAACGGGCCCTCTCGCAGTCTGCAGCTCGCGATGCTGACTCAAAACCCCGGCCAGCCTATCCCAACAATCTATTTGGCAGCGATAGCGATGATGATGGTGATGATGTTGAGAATGATAATGCTGGAGGGGAAGCGGAAAGCTTCCGCAAAAACACCATCCAACATCCCGCTGCACCGCGTCCCATGCAGCCTCATCGCCAAACAGCCTTGGATCTTGTTAATGATGACCTAGACTCGTTGTTAGATGAAGATGAGATGGAAGATGACGATGTGTTTGGCAGCAAAAGCGAAGCTTCCGACCAACCAACACCTAAAGCAACACGGAAGCCTGCCGTGAAAATGACTGCAAAGTCGCATCTGCCGCAGCAGCAAGCACAAGGGGTGATACACGCCCCGCCCCTGACGTCACGGCCCCCGATATCCAGTATATTGTCCAAGATGGCGCGGGCAACAAGCGAGGGCAACTTTCAGAAGCGCCGGCGACCTAGTTACGATTACGACGACAGCGTCCTCCAAAAAATGGACTATTCTGAACTCAAGAGCCAGCCCTTTGACTACGATCCTGCCGTCGCTCCTGCCCTCCAAACAACAGTTGGCCATGGCGAAACGCTGCCAGCTCAGCTCTTGCACTACAAAACACGTACCGACGCGGATCAAAGGGATTTCTTCTCCCGGATGACAGTTACGGACTGGGAGCGGTCGGGGGACTGGTTCCTAGATCAGTTTGGGGACTTGGTGCAGCAAGTTATCCAGGCACGCAAAGATAGACGAGCAATAGTGGGCCAGTTTGAATCCGAGGTAGCAAGCCGCGAGGAGCAAGTGCGCACAAAGCATGATTCAATTGAACGCAAGATGAACAAGATGAAGCACAATGGCCTGAAGGTTGTTGGGGATGAGCTTTGAGGTTCAGTGCAAGGGTGCTTTTCTTGTTCCCGCTGGTAGGCTTACTCAGCCTACTTGGAATTTGCATTGGGTAGCCGGAGTTAGGAGGGTGTTTTTACATATATGAGATAAAGGCCATATCGGAGACAGAATTATTTCATAGATTTTTATCCTGCACGCTTTCCTGCATATGTTATACTGTATAGTGCTCCAGGACACTTCTGTCCCGACCAACCAAGATTTCTAGGTAGCGCCCTGTGGCTCCTGACCTCTGGGGAGCGTATTGGCGTAGGCTTGATAGATATAGTTCATAGGCTGGAAAATACCCATCGACAAAAGTAACGACCTGCTCGTCTGTCATGCCAATGCCCCTCTCCATGCGAAGCTCTTTTTCTTGCTGTAGGCGCCATTCGTACACGAACGTAATGTCTGCGGCTGTTATGTGGATGAACGCGCCGAATTTCTCCGTGACGGCATCGTAAGCTTTTAGGTACTCGTTTATTTCCAGGAGGCTTTCTAGACTGTGCTTGTGTAGCGTTCTTGTGCTTGTATCCGCATGCCTGGCGACAACGTCGCTCTGCGGTAGCGCTTGGAAGCCTACGCACCAGCCCTCAAACAGGACAACGCGGACCTTTCGCCCACCCGGTGCGTTCACTGAAGTCCACTCTGCATTGGGTGCACGATCGCCGAGCCCGCCAAAGGCAGCCTTGTCATAGCGTGGGATTTCTGTAGGCTCGCCACGCTCTAGAGCCGCAAAAACGTCGAGAAGGAGCGGTATATCATGTGTCCCAGGCTCACCGCGGTGACTTAGAAGCGGGTTATTAGGGTGGGATGCGGCAAGCGCGGCTTGGGTATTGCGTGTTAGGTAGAAGTCGTCAATACTACAAACCAGATGTGGAATATCGTGGGCGCTCAGGGAGCGCGAAAGGGCCGTGACAAGGGTAGTCTTGCCAATACCCTGAGGCCCGTTGAGGCCAATGAAGAGGGGGCAGTTGGGGAGAGTGGGTGGAGGGCGGTATTCGGATAATTGGGTGAGAATGAAAGGGATGCAGATAGAGCTCTTATCGTCAGTGGGCATGGTGAATTGGTACGTGGAAAGTGTTGGGCGGCCCAGGAGTTGCAGGAATGTGTGCGCAAGAAGCATGCATTTTTGAGGCAGGCGCATTTGTTCCAATGCCCGTGAGCGGCCATGCACGATGACCCGCATTTGAGGGCTTTCTACCCGATGTCATTGGAGGGCACGTTTGGACGTGTTCCACAGGGCCAGCCCGAAGTCTTCGGCGGCTAGTCCGTGAAGCAGAGCACTCGGCATTTAAATCGGGTCATGGCGATGTCGATGCCGAGGCCTTAGTCTGCACTTGCGGAGCCATAGGAACGGGGTCTTGTGACCCAGTACTTGTGACGACCAATGATGGTCCGCTTGAAAATGCGGAAGCCTCCAAGTTGGAGACTCAGTATTTTGATACGAGAAATTTGGGGTAGACAAACAAGCATGTGAATGGCCCAGCCCCTAGCTACACTACATGTGAGCTCAAGCTATGGTATTTTCTCCTACAAAAAGAGGCTGCAGCTTCAGTGAAACAAAGTGCCAGCTCATGAGCAGAATGCCGATACTTATCAGGGCCTGTAGCTAGCAATGCTCCTCTATAGAACGGCATTCACTGTAGCTCTCAAGCCAAATTCATGTGCCGGGGTGCCTTTAGTAGCTCCTCGGTCTGACCTCCCCCCTGCAAACCTCGGCTCAGGATAAGCCCTCAGTCAGTGAGCTAAAGCCTGGGTGCTTGCAGCGGACTTGCCACAGCTTACCGCCTATGGCAGTTAGCGCCGTTAGAAAACAGCCTGAGTAAGGAGGAGCTTCTGCTATGGCAAGGCTCGTGTCTGCCGTTTTTGAAGCACCTCGGCATGTTGTGCTGGTTATAATAACATGGCTTGACTTGACTCTCTCTCTTCCCATTTTCTATCTTTTAATTTTAATTTTTTTCTTTTCTTCCTCTTCCTCCTTCATCATCTCCTCGTCGTATTTAGTTCCGTTGATTTACGGCTTCATTTCTTTCATCTTTCTACTCACTGCCTATTGCGATTCTCAAACTAGCAACTCACTTCTGTCGCCCAAAAGCCCTCCTGCTCTCCTCTGTTCCCCTTCCTCCAAGCTTCGTTCCCCATGTCTGAACTACGCTACGACGGCCAGGTCGTTGTCGTTACTGGTGCTGGCGGTGGTCTCGGCAAGGCCTATGCTACTTTCTTTGCTTCTCGTGGTGCCAGCGTAGTCGTCAATGACCTTGGTGTTTCTTTCAAGGGCGAGGGAACTTCTTCAAAGGTACGCTAAGCTCCAATCTCCTAGTTAGAGTCCCCTGTTTACATGTGAATATAGCTGCTAATTTCTCCCCCTTCTAAATTTGCAGGCCGCCGATGTCGTCGTCAACGAAATCAAGGCCGCCGGTGGCAAAGCTGTCGCCAACTACGATTCAGTCGAAAATGGAGAGCGCATCATCGACACTGCTATAAAATCATTTGGTCGCATCGATATCCTCATCAACAATGCCGGAATTCTGCGAGACGTCAGCTTCAAGAACCAAAAAGATGCCGATTGGGATCTTATCATGAAGGTGCACGTCAAAGGCGCGTTCAAATGCGCCCGCGCTGCCTGGCCCCATTTCCGCAAGCAAAAGTACGGTCGCGTCATCAACACTGCGTCTGCTGCAGGCCTCTTCGGCAGCTTTGGCCAGACCAACTACTCTGCCGCCAAGATGGCCATGGTCGGCTTTACTGAGACCCTAGCTAAGGAAGGCGCCAAGTACAACATTCTCTGCAACGTTATTGCGCCCATTGCCGCGAGCCGCATGACAGAGACAGTCATGCCCCCAGACCTACTGAAGAACCTAGGTCCCGAATGGGTCGTCCCGCTTGTTGCTGTTCTTGTACATAAGGGAAACCAGGAGACGGGATCCATATTTGAAGTCGGCGGCGGTCACATTGCTCAGCTGCGCTGGGAGCGCTCTTCTGGTCTGCTGCTAAAGGCCGACGAATCATACACCCCCGGTGCCGTGCTACAAAACTGGAAAAAGGTCACCGACTTCAGCAACCCCCAATATCCATCCGGCCCCAATGACTTTCTTACTTTACTAGAGGACTCATTAAAGATGACGTCAGCGCCTCCTTCTGAGAAGCTTGACTTCTCTGGCAAGGTTGCCTTGGTTACCGGCGGAGGTGCTGGTATTGGTCGCGTCTACTCCCTCGCTTTTGCCAAGCATGGAGCCTCAGTGGTCGTGAATGATCTTGCCAATCCGGACACCGTCGTGGAAGAGATTAAGAAGATGGGCGGTAAGGCTGTCGGTGTCAAAGCCTCGGCTGAGGATGGCGATGCCGTGGTTAAGGCTGCGATTGATGCCTTTGGCCGCATCGACATTGTTATTAACAATGCTGGTATTCTCCGCGACAAGGCCTTTGGCAACATGGACGACAACATGTGGGACTCTGTTATGAATGTGCACCTCCGTGGCACTTACAAGATCACTAAAGCCGCCTGGCCCTACTTCCTCAAGCAAAAGTACGGCCGCGTCGTCAACACCACCTCCACCAGTGGTATCTACGGTAACTTTGGACAGGCTAACTATGCTGCTGCCAAGTGCGGCATCCTGGGTTTCTCCCGGGCTCTTGCGCTTGAGGGCGCCAAGTACAACATATTTGTCAACACAATTGCCCCCAATGCTGGTACTGCCATGACCAAGACCATTTTGCCAGAGGAGCTTGTGCAGGCCTTCAAGCCTGACTATATCGCTCCGCTTGTTCTTGCCCTGTCTAGTGACAAGTGCCCCAACCCTACGGGTGGCCTGTATGAAGTTGGAAGCGGCTGGTGTGGGCAAACTCGCTGGCAGCGCACAGGAGGCCATGGATTCCCCATCAAGACTCCTCTGACTCCCGAGGCTATTTTGCAGCAATGGGACAAGATTACCAACTTTGATGATGGCCGTGCCGACCACCCCTTCAAGGCACAAGATTCGATCGAGAAGATGGTTGCCAATTTGTCCAACTCGGACGAGACTGGCGATTCTAACGATAAGACCAAATACCTGGAGTCCATTGAAAAGGCCAAGAAGAGTGCCCCGATTGAGAGCGAATACAAGTTTGAGGAGCGGGACGTGATGCTGTACAACATTGGTATTGGTGCAAAGTCAAACCAGCTCAAGTACGTTTTCGAGGGTGCCGATGACTTCCAAGCTTTACCTACCTTTGGTGTAATTCCGCCGTTTAATTCCCAGCTTCCATGGAGCTTCGATGAAATTGTACCCAACTTTAGCCCTATGATGCTTCTTCATGGCGAGCAGTACCTGGAAATTAAGAAGTTCCCTATTCCTACATCGGGCACCCTGGTCTCTCGATCCAAGTTGCTGGAGGTTGTTGACAAGGGCTCTGCTGCCATTGTCAAGACCGGCGTAACCACGGTTGACAAATCTACCGGCGAGGAAGTGTTCTACAACGAGGCAACCGTCTTTTTGCGTGGCTGTGGTGGCTTTGGTGGCCAGGGCAAGCCTGCTGACCGAGGCCCTAGTACTGCTGCCAACAAACCACCCGCACGTGCCCCTGACTCTGTCGTCGAGAGCAAGACCTCGGAGGATCAGGCTGCCATCTACCGCCTCAGTGGCGACTACAACCCGCTGCACATCGACCCAAGCTTCGCAAAGGTCGGAGGCTTCAAGATGCCTATTTTACACGGCTTGTGCTCATTCGGCATCGCTGGCAAGGCGCTATATGAGCGTTACGGCGCCTTCAAGAATTTCAAGGTCCGCTTTGCGGGCACAGTCAACCCAGGCCAGACTCTGGTGACTGAAATGTGGAAAGAGGGCAACAAGATTATTTTCCAAACCAAAGTCAAGGAAACAGGCAAGATGGCCATTAGCGGCGCAGGAGCTGAGCTGTTGCAGAACCCCAAGACCAAGATCTAGGGCCGGAGAAGGGGGCAAACTGAAGTGTGGCTAAACGGGCTAGGTGTTAAAGGTTATTGTGTTTTTGGATTGCTCTTTTTTATTATTTACTTTCTGCGAGGGAGAGGGGGAAGGGGTGCTTTACATGTAGGATAATTAAATACAGAAGTGAATACCAACTACTACATTATTAGTTTTTCTAAGCGGTGCCAGGTTCATGCCACGATCGGGCTTTGTGTGTAACTATACACCATAGGCTTAGGCGTCATTAGTTTGTAGCATAATGACTTCAACTAGGTCTCTCCGCGCATAGGTATTGTCTATCCCACAAGATAAGCATTTAGATCTAGTCGTTGTCTTCATAATGATGAACCACAAAGGTACGCCGGACTGGAGCAAAGTAACTAAGGCCTGTTGTCTTTCTATTTGCGCCTATCTTGTTCTTTTGTTGCCGTTCTTAGGGGTATCTGGCTAGACTGACTGAGTGCGTAATGTCTATCTATAAGCTGTTGGAGGTAGTTTGTTTGTGCTCTACCTACTGGTTTTCCACAGCAATACGACGCCTTGCTCCGGACGGGGAGCACCTCCCGGGGGGTCAGCAGTGACAGGAACGCATAGATGTCGAGCATCTCCTATGACTTTTGAGTGTCCGGTCATATAGCCAGGAGGGTCTCCATCTAGCGTGGCCCGAGGACGTACCTGTTGGGCTCTATGATTGGCTACCTAGTGTTACTATCGTGAGCCGGGGTCCGGCGATATAGCCAGGAGGCTCTCCTTCTAGTGTGGCCCGAGAACGTACCTGTCGGGTTCCAGGATTGGTTACCTGGTGTTTTTGGTAGGTGGCAACCGCGTGATAAAAACTAGTCTAAGAGGCCACCGGCTATCGGCACGGGGGGTAGGCCCCGGCGGAGTACTGTGGTTTTGTCCTTGTGCATGTATGGCTGTTGTATGTTTGTACTATTTAACGTCTACCTACTGGTTTTTCACAGCAATACGACGGCATACTCCGGACGGGAGCACCTCCCGGGCGGTCAGCAGTGACAGGAACGCATAGATGTCGAGCATCTCCTATGACTTTTGAAAGTCCGGCGATATAGCCAGGAGTCTCCCCATCTAGCGTGGCCCGAGGACGTACCTGTCGGGTTCCAGGATTAGTTGCCTGGTGTTATGGCTGTTGTAGCAAAAGAAAAGGTACCGGACCTCAAAGGTACCCCCCGAGGGTTGTAGGAGGGAAAGTTGGAACAAAGAAGTGTATCAACAACGAAGAGTATAAAAATGTAAGAAAAAAAAACACACTGATGTATATCGTGCTCACATCATGAAGTTATGACTGATCAAATTGCGTAATCTGGGAATCGAACCCAGGGCTAATCGAAATCATTGCTTTGATGGCAACGATTAATGTTACCACTACACCAATTACGCGGACTGATTTTCCTGATTATTCGGGTCAAAAAGCCCTATTTATACTTTTGGCATTCTTGGAGATTCATTTTGGCCGGAGATTCATTTTGACGTAAAATAATACAATACAATACAATGGAGATTCACTTTGCCCCGTAAGTAGATTCACTCCGCCGCCCCGTAAGTGGCTTAGCAAGGAGAAAGGAAGTCTGCGCGCAGGAGGGCGCGGCAGGAGGAACAGCCCCAAACCCAGTCCGAATGATGTCGGACAGAAGGGGCCGCAGGAGAAGGTGTGTGATTTGGCAGTTTAATGCTGGCAGAGGACAGTCGAATCACCTGTCTCTAATTGAAGAGGCAGTGGGGAGAGGGGTGGATGTCATATGCGTGCAAGAGCCGTATATTGGCAAACACCCAGAAGATATGAGGACGGTCACACACCAGGCATACAAACTCATGACCCCGCTGGTGAAGTGGGACACGAGGCCAAGGGTGATTACATATGTCAGGAACACGACAATGACTAGACTGGTCCGCGTCTGCGACGGAGAGCATGCGGACGCAGTTATCGTGGAACTGACCGGACAAGGCTTACACATAGCCAATGTGTCGACGCCAACCCAGGTGACACCTCCCGAGGAGTGGCACTAGAACGGGCCCAGACGACAGTGAAAGGCAAGAAGATGATTATCTGTGCTGACCCTAATCTACACTCACACATGTGGGATAGTAGGAGAAGTGAATCAAGTGAATCCGGCTTGTTGCATAGCTGGCTAGGCGAAGAAGAAATCACCTTGCTCAACGAGCCGGACGACTACTCTTGGTTCCATAGCAAAGAGTCCCCGTCTGTGATCGACCTGGCATTCGCATCAAGCACACTGCTGGGCCAAAACAGCTGCATGACCAGAGCCATGAAAGAACTCAACTGCGGCAGCGACTATCTCTCAGAGATTCCAGCAAACTCTTACCAGAGGGGGGAAGGACCGACTGACCCACTCGTAGAGAAACTGAACAAGAAAGAGGCGGCCAAGGCCCACCTCAGCTTACTCGAAGAGGAATCAAAGGATACAATCTGGGGGTACTCAGATGGCTCGCGCAACAGCGACGGAGACACTGGAGCTGGCTGGGTGGTTTACCATGTGGTTAAGACGCTAGCACAAGGCTCCGGTGCCTATGGAAGACACGGGTCAGTGGCAGACGCGGAAGCAATTGCAGCCCTCAAAGCAGCTAAGATCGCGACGGAAGTTTCCCCACCACAAGCAGAGGGTATTAATCTGTGCGTGGACAATCTGGGGGTATTCAAGCGGGTCAAAAAGCGAGTGAGGAAGCCAGGCACTTCCCAGCTGGAGATGGACGAGATTCTTCGCATTCTCGCAAGGTGGGAAGGCGGACCAGACAGCCTGACACTGGACAAGCCAACTGGAATGGTCTACTGGGTTACAGGGCACTGCGAAGTCCTGGGAAACGAGACAGTAGACCAGATGGCAAAGGAGGGCTGCAAGAGTGCGGATCTACTGGTACCCGAAAGGACGATGTCACTGGCGGCGGCCAGACGCTGGAAAAACGACGCATTCAGGGCCGATTTCAAGAACTGGATGCAAAACAACTGCCCAAGCGCAGATCACCTTGGAAGGAAGCTGGGACTCCCGAAATCCTACAAGTTGAATTGGATGAAAGGGCTGAGCCGAGCCTCCGTCACTAGAGTCCTAGCGACGCGCTCCATGCACGGCGACTTCGAGGAGTACCACTCTAGGTTCAACCATCGAGACGCCGAGACAAGGTGCCAAGTACCAAACTGTGTCAAGCCAGCCAAAGGACTTCAGTCACCCTTGAGAATGCAGGAGAAACACGACGAGACTGACTGAGAGGTTTGTGAAGAAGATCCTCAGGGAAGACACCTACCAACCAAATTGGACCCTAAATGGAGGGCGTGCTGGGAAGACACATGACAGAGGACGGGCTGGTACGGAGGGAGGAGGGGCGTTCGGGTTTTGTTTTTGAGGGTCGCTACGGTTTTCTTTGTATATGTACTTTCTTTGCTGTTTGGTCTCTGTTTGGTCTCTGCTTTGTTCTGTTTTTTTCTTTTCTTTTTGGCTCTGACGACTACAGGAGAAAGGCGAGTCACAAGCTTACTTTGGAGCATATGTGCTTCTCTCGCCCGAAACTGGTGGTTAGCCTTGCGGAGGATTAACTCTTTACGATAGCCAATCCGGCGTCGTTTGATCTTAGTGATTCCAGTAGACCTTGAATCTATTTAAATTCAAATCAAAATTTGAGTATAAAGGCGTCGTCGTCGACTCGTCCGTCGCCTTTTTCACGATACTTTTCGCGATCGCCAAACCCTCATCGCCGCATCACCACTCCAACTCAAAGACTCCCTCTTCACGCTCACAATTGAATTTTGAGAGTCCAAGCAGTCTATACCTTTTTCTTTTGTCTTCGCTTTTCCTGTGCTCCTTGGTCCTTGGACGGACCGGCGACTGTGGCAGGACAATAGAAAGAGGGCTGCCTTGGGTCACATGCACACCCCACAAGGCAGCGGCCACCAGAGTAGTGCAAGGATTGATCATTGAGCCCTCGGATGCTCACTCATTCTGGTTGGTTTTCTCGTCGCCTGAGAGTCATTCCGAGGCCGCAATAGAATCCGTTGTCTTGTCTTCAGGGCACACAGCAGGTTTTTCAGAAAACCCAGTATTTGTGGGAAGGTTGACGGCTTGACTCCCAGAGAAGACTCGACTGAAACTGTCATGATCGACGCGGCTAGGGAGGTCATAGTCCTAGAATTGATAAACAGCACAGAACGCAGCGAGGCTAAGAAGCCGGAGGAGACTCGTCCCCCACCGGAGTCTATCCCCCGTTCCGAAAGCCAATGCAATTTTAGATGAGCCTTCCACACAGCTGCCGCTAACTACAAAGCCAGTCAACCTTCTTCTAGTCACGCTAAATAAAGAGTTCTCCTAGCTTTGCTGCTATGGCTCCCCAATCGCAACTCTATATTCAGCCTAATAGTGAGTCAAACTTGCCCAGTAGCCAGTGCAGTATCACTTGACCCCGACGACCTAGTCTCAACGTCACAAAAGCAGCTAGCTAGTTAGGTTGACACGGCTAGAAGATAGGAGCTATGCGTCAGATTCTTGCAATATAGTACTATAAATATATAAGCTTTAACATTACATATACCCCCATGATTTAGTCTAAGCAAGCCTCACTGCTGTATAACTTCTGCCGCAAAGTTCGTCGACTACACAAGAAAGTCGGTATAGAACGCAAAGTATCGGCCTTACATACGACAACCCCAAGACTCGTTTTCGTCTATACATTATTCCCATCTCGGATGGCCTATAGCTTCATTACCCCATCCCATCTACAGCTTGCCAACCTTTTTCGTCAGCTCCTCAATTGTGGTGTTGTAAACTTCATCGGGCGACGGGCTGGAGTCGATACGCACAACTCTGCCACTGTTGGCAAAGCTGTCAACCACCGGCATGCTGGTTTCAACAAATGTTCTGAAGCGCTTACGGATGCTCTCAATGTTGTCGTCTGCTCTACCACTGGTCTTACCGCGCTCAAGCAGACGACGCTCGAGCTCCTTCTCCGGGCACTCAAAGAACAGAACCAGCTTAGCGGGACACACAGACTCTTCAAACTTGACGGCCTGGTCCATCTTGCGCGGGAAACCGTCAATCAAGAAACGGCCCTTTTTCTCGGCACCCATAGTCTCAGTCATGGCGTTCTCGAGCAGCTTGATAGTCACCTCCATGGGCACGATCTGGCCGTTCTTGATGTAGTCGCGGATCAGATCGCCAAACTGCGAGCCTGGCCGGTCCTGCTCAGCACGCAGGAGGTCGCCGGCTGACAGGTGCGTGAAACCGTACTCCGACACGAGGCGGGCACATTGTGTGCCTTTACCAGCGCCAGGACCACCGAGGACGAAGAATACCGTCACATCGTCAGGGTTGAAGGCGGGTGTGTCAATCACAACAGCATTGGACTCGATGGTTGTCGCAGGTTTGGGGGCGGGGACATCGTCGGGGGGGGCGGCGGCTGCCGTGGCAGCGGCTGCAGCTGCAGCGCGTTCAGCAGCCATCTGGGCTCTCTTCTGTTCAGCAAGATCTGTAGGTACGGGAAGAGAAAAAGCGTTAGAGCATCAATAAAGAAAGGGTGGAAAATCAGTTGTCCATCATCTTTGACCCAAGTAAAAACAATCCAAGGAGAGAGAGAAGCCTGGGAGCATAAAATAAGGGATGCTGACGGTAGTACTACCAATCAAGCCCTGCGCTACGTTGAGACAACATCAGCCCATCCCACCAAGCATTGGCCTCGGACTCAAATAAGGAGAGGGTAATAACACCTTGCCTGATGCCTTAGGCCAACATGGCAGGCTTCAAGACTTGAAGCGCCCGGAGGGGCCATTGGCACACAAGCTCATTCACAGCGGCTTGCAAGTATCTGGTGGTAGGCAGCTACCAGCTACCAGCTGCCGGTTATCAGCCAACAAGGCATACTAGCCAATGCATAACCAGAATGGCAAGAACACCTCAAGCAACCGCATATTCACAGCACAACATCAATTTCCGTACCTTTTCGGCTGTTAACCAGCATAACGTACGCTCCAGTACCAACAACCACGACACCCAGGAATGGTAGCACACTCATGCCATCCTTCTTTTTGGGCGCTGGTGGTGGCGACGGAGCAGCAGCTGAATACGCGCGACGGCCGGTAGCCACCACACGGTTGCGAACGGCCGGCTTAGCCGCAACAGAAGCAGAGGAGCGAGTAGCAGTCGCGATAGCTCTTCTAAGGGACAACATGGTCGATAGTATTGTGCGTTTCGGCTCGGATTCGTGGGATGGAGATTGTTCGGCTAATGAACGAAATCAAGTTCAAACGAGGAGAGGAAAAAGAAAAAAAGAAAAAAAGAAAAAAAATGACAAATCTAGAGAGAATATAAAGGAAAGGTTGCTAGTACTAAGGCTAAGTAAGGCAACCCGGTTGTTGGTATGTGTTTTTGAACGAGGCGCTTTATAGAAGCTACTAATTATTAGAAGTCTTTACAAAAACAAGCAAGGGTTTGCAAAAGGAGTTATGATTTCCAAATCTCCCGTCTTGTCTGTTCCCTCCCAACATCCTCTGCGCCCAAACGCTCGAACGGCCAAGCAAAACAACAATGCGTTTCTTCATCGGCTTTTAGCCTGGCCCAGCCAGTCCCAGTCCCGCCTTGCCCTTCAACCACGCAGCTGAGGTCCCTTTCCTATTGTTTGTCGCGATGACCAAAAGGCCAAAAGTACTTGGGCGGCTGTTGTCGGTATTAACCCTAACCCAGCAATGCAGCAGGACAGACACCTCATGAGAACGTGAGCAGCATTCCAAGTATATAGCATTAACTTTACATCTACATCCGGACTAGAAAAGAAAAGAAAGAAAAAAACAATAACCTTTTGGAGCTCGTAGAATCATGCCCCTAGTAGCCCAATTGCCCCCGCTGAACAACGCCTGTTCTTCTCCCTGTTTCCACCTCTTCTTAGATGGTACCTGTTGTTCGTCTCACTGATCTGCGTGCGCCCTCACCCATCACCACCATGGCACCCTCCATCTCTAGCGCGCGCATGCACTCGTTGAAATCTGATGTCTCAACCTGCACATTGACTGATTCACTGAGCTTGCGCAGTACTTCAGCCCAGCGGACCGTATTGCCCGAAGCTGTTAGCTCGTCAATGACGCCCAGGATTGCCTTCTTCATGTCTTCCTTTATGCGGCGGTCAGCCGAGCTGGTGCCTTCGGTCAGCAGACTCATGTCAATGCGGCCCTGTGAATCGGTAGCAGCTGTCTTTAGGGCAGACTTGATTAGGCGGTATGCCTCGATTACGTCATCACGAGTGACTTCGGGCGACAGGCGCATCTTTGCGTGGGCTTCTGAAAGACGGATCATCGACTCGAGCTGACGAGTGGTGGCGGTGATGCGTTTCTCAGAAGAGCGTACATCCTGGCCTAGCTTGCGCATTTCAACATAGGAATTGGTGAGTTCGGTGGCTGCAGCATCCGTAATCTTTGGGTGGACGTTGCTGCGGGCATAAGAGATGTACATTGTCAAGAACTCAATGGGCTGCATGACTTGTTAGCATAGTGGTCCTATATTGGCGCGTTCTCCTGCAAGTCAAAGAAGCAAAGGACAAAAACGAGAAGAAAAGGAAAAAGAAATATGCTCACCATAATCTCGCTTTCTGTGGCCGCATGGTCAGGAGAGTCTTCCAAGTACAATGATAGGATATGCTTTGCTAACCGACGGTCAGTCTTGTCGTCAGGGCGGTCTAGAATGAGGTACACCAGGTCAAATCGAGAAAGCAAGGTGGGAGGCAAATCGATATTTTGCGGCACGGAAATGTTTGGGTTGTACCGACTGCCAATGGGGTTGGCCGAAGCTAGGATACTGGTGCGGGCATTCAGGGTGGTAATGATGCCGGCCTTGGCTACCGAGACTGTCTGCTGCTCCATGACTTCGTGTAGAACAGAGCGAGTGGCCTCTCCCATCTTGTCAAACTCATCAATACAGCACACACCACCGTCTGACAGGACAAGGGCACCAGACTCCAAAACGAGTTGTCTAGTTTCGGGGTCGCGTGTGACATATGCCGTCAAACCAACAGCAGAGGATCCCTTGCCACTAGTGTACACACCACGAGGTGCAATCTTGTGGACATACCCCAGCATCTGGGACTTGGACGTCGAAGGGTCACCGCAAAGCAAGATGTTGATATCACCACGGTATCTAGGATTGCCGCCCTTGGTGAAGGTCTTGTTGGTACCGCCAAAAAGTTGAAGAAGGATTCCCTTCTTGACGTCGTCCATCTCATAAATTGATGGGGCCAGTGAGCGTGCGAGAGTTTCGTAAATGTCTGGCTTTTGAGAAGCTTCTAGGATCTTACGCTCTTCCTCGGGTGTTATCTTGCGTGTCTCGGGTATGGATGGGTTAGCCTCGGTGGGCTGGTTATCGTCCCCATCCAGGATCAGGGTTGATTGGTCAATTCCCATGCGCTTCTTGTCAATCTTCTGTGCATGGACAGCATCAACATATGTCTTGTGGACGCTTTTGATAGCACGTTGATTGGGGTTGACCCTGACCGGACTAGCTCTGTAGATGCCGGTAATGACAACGCGGTCACCGGCTTTGCAGGAATCAACCATATCACGGTACATCATGACCGACACAGAGTGTGGAGTCTGACCAGCAGGTACATCATCTGGTGTTTCTTGGAGCTTGAGAATCTGCTTATCCTCAAACGTGCAACGGTTGTGCTGGATTTGCATGGAATTCTTTGCGCTACAGTTGACATTAGGACATTCGGTGGGCTCTGTGATACGGCCTCTTTCGTTATATGCCGAATGAGACCAGCCGCAGACATCGCACTTGAACAATGCGGTCTTCATATCTGGGATGACTGGCGTGGCACGAATAACCAGACCCTTAATAGTAATCATCTTGTCGATGTCCGACGGGTCTAGGGAGCGCATGTTGCTTATTTCATCCATACCGTACATGCGGACTTGGTATTGCGCTTCCTGTGCTATCTCCTCCATAGACTTTTGGTGTCTGTTGTGGTGGCTAGGAACGGGTGTCGAAGCGAACTCCGAGTCAAGCTCGCTATTAGGAGTAGCCGCAGGCATGTTTGCCTGGTTCTGGTAGCGTTCTCTTGCGCGCTTTTGGTCTTCTTGGGCAGCTAAGCTGACCATGATATCCCTAATGCCCTGATCGAAAATTGGCACCATTTCCTGAGGGTAGTGAATGACCTGCTGTGCGAGGCTTTCAAACCCGGGGAAGCACTTGATATCTGAAATGCTAACGGGCAAAGTTTGCACGCCCATTTCTAGCATCAAAAGCATATCCTCTCGGTAGCAATAATCATTAGCACCCGGGGTTTCAGCAATCTCCGCGTCTGTCATGCCGTCTCTAATCATGCGCATTCTTGGAGTGAACTCCATAAGGAACTGGTGCACTCGCGATCTCGTCAGCTCTAGGTTGATGGTAGTACCCCAGATCAACGCGTTGTTGCCAACGTTGTTATTCTCGGCCTCTGAGTTCAACAAAGGCGTCTGTCCAGGAGTCGAAGGGGGGATAAACGGAGTGCTTCCAGGCACTGGGCGGGGCTGTTGACCAAAAGAAGCAGGAGGCTCCGTGCGTGCGGGCCGCCGTGAACCATGGTCATAGTCGCTACCCTGGGAAACAAACATGCCGCTTATATCGCTGTGCAGCTCTGACTGCTGACGGATAGAGCGTCCAGGACTTGAGCTCGCAGGGTAGTTGACCGGAGACGAATCTATACCAAGAGATAAAGCCGTTAGAAAGGAAATTAGATGGTGCCAATCGGTGTACACTATTCGATTCTGCACATACCACGAATCGTACGCATCTGACTGGCCCGTGGCGTCCGGTCACCCATATCCTGTGAGTCTGTCATTTGGCTGTTTGCAGCCAGTGGCGACGACGGGTTGGCGCCCATGGGTGCGGGAGACGACTGGTAGAACATAGGGCTGGACGCCATGTGTGAAGGAAGTCGTGGCGTTTCCGCCGCGCTAGACGGGGTGCTAGCAAGCGGAGAGTTTGGCTGTCCAGGGTTCAGGCTGCTGTTGCGGCCGGAGCGGCGTGAGGTGTCATCATTATTAGACATAGTGCAAGCTTTGCGGGGGTGGTGATGTTTTGATTGAAATTTCCCGCCCACAAGCCTTGCGTCCCGAATTTAAAGCGGTAAGGAAAGTTTTGATTAGGACACAGTAGACAGCCTAATTGAGTAATAGTAACGATTCAAATTCTGCTATTCGTTTTGGCGACAGTGAAGTAGAGAAGCTAGAACGATAGATCCGTCGTAAAAGGAAACGAACTATGTAGGCTATCCGGGAGTTTGCTTGTAAAACTCGTGGCTTATCACAAGTTTTGGTTGAGGGGCATGAAGAACAAGGGCTCAGCGCGCTGAGAGGGGCCAAAACATGGCCCAAAGACGCGTTTTCCACTTTACACGTTGGTAGCCGCGCTGCAGTAAGCTAACACTGTGCTTGTATATGACAGACTGGCGCTTTCGAGCACAGTGCCTGTAATTTCTGACGACCCATAGTAACTATCGAGGAAGCTTAACCTGGAACACCATGACAACAACTACAATTATTTTGGACAAAATCTGTTTAGCGAGACAAAGTACATTTATAAATAATAAAATACTACTCGAATCTAACTTGTCGAACGTCTTGCAGCAGGCAAGATGCTATAGATTGTGAATATACAAGTCCCAACTTATCGTAATAGCTGGCAGTCGCCAAATACAAGTGAATCAAAGACCAGTTCACGGGCCATAGGAAAGTCCAAGTAAAAGCTTGCTTCGGATTTATAGCAGACGATGAGTTCAGCCAATAAACTCATCTTTTAGTAGTGTTTCCCATGGCTGGTTTAACTCCCACACTTTCTTCAATAACTTCCGCGCTTTAGACACCTACACATAGTGGTAGAGGTTAGCATGTCGTCTTTGGCTAGTGCCCATGGTAATGGTAATGCCGTGATACGGCCGTCCAACTTACTTGCTTCATTCCATGCGCCTCAATATTATTGAAGCGGTTGTCAATTTTCAGCCGGTCTTCTCTTCGCGTTGTATTACAACCAGCTGTAAACATGGGAAATAGAATACCCATCTCACCAGTGCCGCTGTCGCGAACCTTGTCCATACACTGTATGATCTTGTTAACTGCATATGCCACATCCTTGTGCTCCTTTGGCTTGCCCAATGCACGCTGGTGCAAATGTACAAGGCCAGCCCAATGGAATGCCTCATTGGTAGCGAACATCTCTGCCAAGCTCGAGCGATCAACGCCTGGCCTAACATGGTCACATATATGTCCATTGCGCCCCATGCTTTCCCTGAGAGCATCGTTGAGAAACTTTGCTCTCCCAAGGGTCTCTTTGTTTGGCCTCCAGTTATGGTTGATAGTACGTTCAGAGTTGAGACGCTGAGAGTCGCTCCTGCGGCACAAGTCAGAAACCCTAGCCAAAAGGCGGACACAGCGTATGGTAAATCCCATTATGCAGTCAATCTCGTCCATATCATCTCCCTGATCATCGCCAATACTGTCATAGTATCCGACCCAGTTGGATGAGATGTCGTGAGACCAGGGCCCTCCACTAAGACTGCCCAGAAGATCAAGATATACGAACCAACTCCACAAGAAAGCGCAGCACTCGCCTTCTTTGGTGTTTTTGTTCGAACGCCACAAGTTCCGATTCATCATCAGATAACGTGCCGTGATCAAGTGCTTTTGCCAACTAATCTCGGACCCAAATGCATTGGGAGATATGACTTCCAATGAAGCCAACATAATGCTGGAGGCTAGGTTGGCGATGGATGCCTTGGAATTGTCGGGGTTCAGGCCGATTTTGACTTGGGGAATAACTTCGAGAATCCACTGTGCCATTCGAAGTTCCGGCTCCTTTTGGCCGAGCAGGCGAGCACGATGGGAAGCTAGTAGCACGTTGATTAGCAAGGGCATTCCCGCCACAAATAAACAACTTGGAGCTCACCCGAATAAGCCAAAAGCAAACGAAGCAAGTGAGGCTCGGCAACGGCAATCTCAGGCAAAACATTGCGATAAGGATTACGTTCGATGTCATCATATGGCATCAAAACTAGGATAGAACATAGTCATTAGCATTATATTCTGGCCGTTATGATTAGGTATGACTTGTGGTTCAAGTTTTGAAGTTTCCACGTCCTACCTTTAGCTGTGTGGTTAAGGAAATGATGCTGTAGAAAAGTAAAAAAGGTTAGCAGTCAGTCTCGAAACAATAGAGCAGAGAGAAGAACACGATCTCGACGACAATGAACTGAGTTTCGAGGCTTACAAAATACTAAAACATAAAAGTTAGTATTCACTTTTCCCAGCCAATTCAGGAATTCAAAGAGCGGACGACTTACAAGTAGGTGCATGGGGTTTTCAGCAAGTCTTGGTAATAGACATGTTAGTAATTTCTCCAAGAGTGGATGAGGTGAAGTTGCCTGCATCGCAATGCTAAAAGAGAGTGATAAAATGCATAAATAAAAGTTACTTACAAAGATGGAAGCGGCATATACTTGCGTGGTATCACAATACGTATAGGATCCCTATAGTAGTCAACATCCTTGGTATCCATTGGACACCAAGCTGACGAGACACGAATATCTTGGATATTTGGGGGGCTCTCGGCGGTAATCTCGCCGTCAACAGGTATTTCGGGTAGAATGGCGTTGGCATCGTCGTTGCTCATCAAGTCACGGTCCTTTCTACCCAAATCGAAGCCAAAGAAAAAAGTGTCATCTGATGTTGTAGTTGCCAGTCTAGCCTCGTCCCATTTTCCAATGTCACTCCATTTGACAGATATTGGAAACGCACGTTGAGGATACTCGATGGGGTTGTCAGATAACAGCGAGTTGACATCAAGACGTGGTACAGGAGATTGTAGTGGTGGCGAGCGATTGTAATCGACCAATCTAGAGATATGAATATCATCATCACTATAGCTGCTGCTTTGCGGGGGAGTTCTAGGCGAATTTTCTTTGATATGCTCAGGCAAGCTGGGACTGTGTGAGCTATTAGATGAGGGTTGCCGTGGCCAAGAATAAAATGCCTCGGTGTGGTTAAATGCCGTAGGGAACTGCAGGGAATGTAGAAGCTGTTGCGATGACTGGCAAGAAGCATATGTGGCATCTGGAGCATTGATGTTGGCTTGAAAGGTGGAAAACATGCTCCCCCCTAGGAATGGTTGAGGCGAGCGATTGTCAGATAACGGCCTCTTTGAGGAAGAAGTGTCGAATAATTGAGCGTGGACTGGAGAGTCAGAAAGTTTGATTTGAGCGTTAAATTGGGCAATGGAGGATGAGTGAGAACCGTGCTCTGGCGAGTTTTGCAAGCTAGATCGTTGTTTTGATGGCAGTTTGTTTCTGCGAGAACCCGACAAAACGGGTTGTGAAAAAGACTTTGCCGGAAATAAACTTATAGCATCGGCGGAGTTCAAAGAAACACTGTTTGTTTTCGGAGGGGCTGGCTGGATCTGTTTCAAGTTGCTCATTGAGGGGTGGTTCACAATGGTGAGCTCATGATTGTTTGACAGCGACGCCATACCGGGGTTGGATTCATTATTGAAGTCTGGAGTTCTTTTTCCCCTTCGACTATCCCAGTTGAGTCGAATGCTGTAATCGCATTTTTCTCCGACTCTCTCGCAGCTATGGTCACGTATGTTAGCAATCTAGACCATTACTGTGCCACTCATGACATGACTTGGGCGTAAGTGTGTAGAAAGTATGTTTTGTTTACTTACTTTATACACCGAGGACGCTCTTCGCCACACTTGACTTTACGTCCTTTGCACGGCCTAGACATCGTGTTAGCTTGGAGATTTGTATCCATAGTTGGTTGGAAGACACCAAGCAAGGTTTGGTTGATCCAACTCGGCATTTCGCCAACTAGACTCTTACCAGCATCCGGTGCGGCTCCGTTTCTTGGGCTCGGTGCCAGGCTTCTTCGGGCGCGGCATTATAGCAAGTATGTGTGGTGTTTTATGTCAAGTATCAGATGAAAAAAAGTAACATGAGACAATCAGACAAGACTATCCACATACATCCCCACAAGCAGATGTGGCTTGGTTGGATAGGACGTAGTGCGAGTAGTACATGCGCTGTTTGACAGTCTCAAAGGAGATGTTGTCGACCAGAGAAGATTGTGAGTCAGTGTAGAGTGGTTTTGCCTGTCTGAGTCGAAGGTGTGACGTCTGTGTAGGGTCCTATTATCTAGGCACGATAAAGAATAGTTAAAAAGAGGTGATGCTAGAAAATAAATCAATGAGGAGGGAGCCGGATCAAGGCAAGTAAGTATGAATGTTGAAGGTGTAAGTCGGGATTTGACGTGATGGTTATCAAGAATGAAGAAGAAAGAGGAAGAAAAAAGGAAGAATCAAGATAGTTGGAGCAGTGAGGAAGACGCTGTTGTAAGATATCCAACGTGCAGACTTGCAGCTTTGTGCTCGGAATGTTGCAGGGGGGGAGACTTTTATGACGGACTGCTTGCTGCACACCAAGACAAATGTCGTTTAATGCACAGTAAGGCCAAGACAGGCAGGGTGGATGGGAAGTGCGTCTCGAGAAAGTTCTTTACTTTTCAGATGAAAAGCAAGTTGCTTCTAAGCATTTCCAGTGGTAAAGAAGGAGAAGGCTAAATAGAGAAAGACTGAGGGCTGGTTTATACTTATGTATGCAGCCTTAAGTGGGGGAGGGGGGTCAACCCGATGGATCGTGGTTTGAGGAGAGGTGTGTGGCTGGCTAAGGCAAGGCGATGTGGTAGCTATCAAGAGACAAGTTTTTTTTGCTTTGGGGGAGGGGGGGGGGGGTGAAAGAGTAAAGA